>CABFPE010000026.1:645210-656854 GCA_900660155.1 Hofstenia miamia
GTCCTATTAGTCAGTTATGCTACAGATGTGCTGCAGCCGGGGTAAAGCATAACGGTGAGAGGGGCCGCTAGGGGGCGGGGGTTCTGGAATTATGTTGGGGGGCGACTCTGGCGTATGTTAAATTCCTAAAAAGCTAAAGCGATGAGTTAACAAAATACGCAAGTCTTTCAAAACATTTAAGGAAAAGGGTTTGTAACAATGTAATCGTCTAATGATGACCACAATATCGTCGTCAACGAAATACTACTGAGAGCTTAACAAAAAAATTCCCCGACGATATTGTAGCAGGTCCATTGATATACTTACAGCGTAGTTTGGCTTCCTTGTCACATTTCACACTGAAGGATGACACGCCGACTATGAATTCTAGCAAAAGAAATATTTTTACGCTCACCGATCCACAACTTGTAGCTTTACAACATTAAACACCGCAAGAAACTTTTAGTTCACTTTAATCATATGCGCATTTTATTTGGTTAAATTAATTACAATGTAAGCAACACCGACTTAGTCGACCTTCATCAAATTTACTAAATACGTAGATCACAAATGTTGTATGTATTTATTTAACAAATCAATCGTTGTTCATAATATTTATATGTTATTGAATTGAATGAGTTCGAAATATTTGCAGCGCAGATTTGCTTTAGGATAAAATATTCAAGACACCTTTGCATTCCTGAACCGTTGCGCAACATTACATTATTGTTAAAGAATCTGAACAAATATAAAATTCGCCAATTTTCTAAATCTACAAGAACGATCAATATTGAAACAAATAAATCGATTCAAAATGACACATTCTTTAATCAGTTAAATATAATTTGCAGCAGTAAATTTCCGAGGGAAACTGTTTTCTAGTATAGAGATTTTGAAGTTGTTTTTGGTGTTTGAATAGCGATTAGAAAATAATTTTTTTACAGTGATAATTGTAACTTCTACCTATCATTAATGACTTACACCGAAGAACACCCGAGTTGTAACAACTCACAGTAGTCATATTGGGATTTGGGAATTTTTTATAAAAATAATTTGTTGTTTTGAAAATATATCAAAAGAAACACAAACAGCTATGATATTGGGATATGTCTACAAAGTTGAAGAAAGGAATCTTCATCCACGATTTCACACCACTAACACCCAAATGAATATCAATTTCTCAATATGGTGATGACTTATTGTACCCATAAAATGTACCTCATTACAGAGTCTGTGGTCAGTTTTGATTTCTTAGAGGATATAGAAGTGAAGTATTAGAAATATTTCGAAAAATTGATATCTACAGAATCTATTTGCGCATCGGCTTGATCAACAGTCAAAACCCCACTATGACTATTAAGGTCAGCTTTGAGTCAAGGTTTGACGAAGGAGTATTATTTGCTTTATTGCACTGCTTAGAACAACCATTAACGCAACGCTTATTTTGAAAATTGGTATTAAAGGTTATCATTACATGGGAATGAGGAAAAATATTTGGACGTGATTGTCATATACAATCTAAACGTACACAACTAATGCGATAGATCCAAACAAATTTCAAAAAATTGTGTTAAAATCGAATAAATTTTTCTAAACAAAAAGATGAAAGAATTCTAGTTGTTGCCATTTAAATTATTCCCATATTTGCTTTCATGGCAAAATAAAAGCATTTGTTAATGACTTTACTAAATACTAGATTGCTCAATTTAAGATAATGTAGAACTTGGAATGCATTTTGCCAAAACATGCAATAAAATATACCTTCGAAATCAATTTCGCCATTACCATCTGCGTCAAAAATGTCAATGACTCTCTGCACCAATGGATTTTGCTGTAGTTCGGGGAGTGACATAAATTCTTCAACGGATAAAGCACCATTATTGTCCAAATCTAACTTTTTAAAGCGTTTACCCAAACGTCTGATTTCATCAGCGTCAACTAAATTTAAATTTAGAACCTAGAACATTTAATGAGATACAACTTAGATGAAACAAACGCGTTTTTTAAGATCACTTTTGATAACACAGAGAAACGAAAAACAAGCACATACGGAAACAAATTTGTTTGATAAAAGGGCTTCATGAAATAAGCTGGATAATTGAAAATAAATAGAGGCCAGCAGAAAATTTCAATTTTTTGAAAATTTCAGAAGTTTTCGAACATGTGACCTATTATAACACAACGCATGTATACTATTCAGAGTAAATGTATATTTTTTTTAACCTGCTCAAAAATGGAATATTTAAACAAGTATTGGTTACTAGGGGTTATAACAATTTTATTGGGGTGGAGATCGAGTCGCTTGGTGCTTTGCACTCAAGTGTATTATCTCCAAATATAATATAGGATCTCTATAGCAGGCAGACAGTAAATGCTCACGAGTTACCCAGTTAGTAGCCTTGGTTGGCGAAAGCTGGAGAGGCGCAACCCTCTCATGAAGCTCAGCCTTTGGCTTCACTCTCTGCTGATCAGACTCAACACAGATCAGCACTCTGCGTGCCGGGGGTCGCCAGAGGTCAAGCATGATTAAACCGGCCTTAGCGGGCACACTTCCAGGGGTAGAGTCCGGATATTAATCTGTTGACTGGTAGAGTAACCCCGACCAAAACAAAATTGGATAACATAAAAACTAACATTATCTAATGTAGTAAGTCACTATGTTTAAAGTAATAAAGTAGATATGAGACATTATATTTTAGATCTCATCGAGTTCTAATTATAGTAAAATATATAAATTTATCAACACAGTGGCCACTTTACGTTGTAGTAGTCTGCAATGTATGAAATTATCAAAAAGTGTACTGAACGCGAGTTGTTATTTTTGATAAATCGAAGAAAGCTCATATTCACATTGATTGAATCAATGACTTCGTGTCGAGTGATAGTTGATATCAAAAAGAAAGAAACAATTCTAGGAACTAGTAGTAAAGCAATAGGAACTTGTGCAGCTGAAATAAGAACAAGCCCATATACATAGGAAGAAATATATAGGAGAACTGTGCAATTAAATACGATTAAATCAGGTGACCATCATGTCCATTTATAATGAAAACAGTGGGATGGATTTTCAACGAATGGTCTTCTAAGTTCAATCTAGCGATAAATAACAAGAAGACTTTCCTTTGGCGTTTTTCTCTCAGTAATAGCAATTGGTACTGTAACTATGCTTCTATATATAAAGAAAATTCTTGAAACATCTCATATGAGATTCCCTTCTGTTTTAGCGTAAATAACCATTAGTTGGAGTTTAATAAACCACGGAATCCCTTTCATGTTAATGAGTTATCAAACGTTGTTTGATTTTCTTTTATCACTCTGAGACGAGTACGTATTAATTTTTCTAGTGGTTTATGATTCAGATTCTGTCGACTTATCAAAACTGCTGAGAAAAAATATTATTATTAGTATTCGTATATTTACCCACTTCTAAACAAATCATGTGCAAGTATGTGGAAATGGCTTAGCAATAAACGGAAAAATGGATTGAGCTCATTTAGTCAACGTAGTCAATATTGTTCAAGTGTATGAAGTAATTTTGCAGTTCCATTCCTTGCATATTAATCTTTAAATTGTTCTTTAAACAAAAACCAATGTCTTATTCTCTCAATGCAAGATAAATTTATTTTTAGTTTTTGCTAAAATTTTGTTTTTTTCGGGCATATTAAATTGTTTTATTTAAA
The DNA here is from genome assembly GCA_900660155.1 of Hofstenia miamia. Taxonomy (NCBI): domain Eukaryota; kingdom Metazoa; phylum Xenacoelomorpha; order Acoela; family Hofsteniidae; genus Hofstenia; species Hofstenia miamia. Next base: position 648,870 of record CABFPE010000026.1, read on the forward strand.
ATTGGGTATTTCTTTTAGAAGATACCGAGAGACTAGCTCATTTAAATACTTGGCCACTGAATGCAAAAGTAAGTAAATTGCACTAAAATCAGAACCACAACACTCTTTTTGAATGTTTAAGGAATAGAATATATTGTGAACCACTTTCTCGAACATTTTTTGACGTTAAATGAAAGCCTGCAACTAACAAACTCTTAATAACAATGTGCACTGATCTTCCATAGTTAACAAAAAAAAACGAACTTCAATTTGCCAGACTATACAGTTAACGGCAATAAAACTTTTTAAGATTGAAAATAAAAAGCTATTTGCCATTATAAAAATACAACGTCATCAAATCGTTAAATATTGGAAAGATCAAAATATATTTATTTTAAACGGCTTTGGTCATCCATATCAACTTTTCTAATACGAAATTCTAGTTACTGATGTCACTTGTTCCGAAGATTTGTATCGATTGCTTCATCTAGCTCCAATACTCTGATTGGAACATGAAGAACATTAGCTATTAATCTGTATCATTTCATGCACTTGTGAAGGAATACCAACCACATTATCGCAATTGACTAAAACTAGCCGATCACGATGGGAGGATACCCGATGCCACAAAATTTTGAGAATCTCAACTTATTTACTTCTTTGCTAGTATATACATAATTATTTATTATTATTTAGAGCGTACCCATAGTCAGTTAATTTATTATAATAGAATAAAAATTATATAAAAAGTATAGTTTTTGTGAATAGCAGACTGTCTAATATCTCTAAAGATCATTTAAAATAATGTTTCTGAAAAATTTCTACATTTGTCTCTTCCAGTCTTTCTAGTAATTATAATAAGTGGGAAAATTTATAAGCGCCTCTATAAAAATTACGAAATTTCAAGCTTTAATAGCGAGGCGAAAAAAATATCTAAAGAGCACTTAGGAGAAATAATAAGATTATTGTAGTGCTAACGAAAAAGTGATATAATGCAAAAGACTAAAACCTTAACCCTATTCTAGCTGGGTAGTTTGCGCTCCTCGGACTGGGGGAGCATTTCTTATCCTTATCTAACCTTAGATTTGATTATGATATTTAAAGTAAAGTTTGCACAAATATTCACCATATCGGCACTATCAATTTGGAACGTTCAGAAATTTGATGCCCTCATCTAAAGATTTGGGGATTTTTTTTAAATAAATTAAATATTGGTTTTAACAGGTAGAAATGGTGGAATTCACTAGAATTCATTCTTAACTTATCAAAATAAAATATTTCTGTTTACTTTACATACATTGTTTCATACTAACAATAACTTTTTTCAAAAAAACTATGCTCTGGTTGAAAAACAATACCATATATTAAATCATCAAATATTTTCAAAAATTAGGTTAGGAGTTATGATTATGATAGTCAATAAAAGCTAGAAAAAGTCACCAAGTTTCATTATGAAAGTTCCAAAACTTTTTAAGTAATAATCAAAAGTATAACGGAGAGGATATTCTACCCCCCCCCCCCCCTCATAATTTATTAAAATAATTTTTGAGTTTTTGAAGTCATCACATGTTCTACATGATGATAAACCAATACAACTTTTTAAGAATGCATAATATAATATAATTAAGCTACAAAAAATCCTAAAGTGACTTACAGGTTGAGCACAATTCCATAGGGATTGACGTTTCATTACCCTAAAATATGTCAAATCAAATTTTAATATTAATTCATTAAAGTATAGGTAAGAAAAATTTAAGGTATAAAACAGCTAAGAATATATTTTGTAATTACACATGAAACATTTCCATCTGGATTTTTAATGATGAAAAGTCTGGTTCTTAAAAATTTCAATAGCTATTGATAATACAAAATAAAAACCTTTCCTTTGTATTTCTTCCTAATAGAGTGATAGCAATGTACATGTAGATTATTCCTATATTCGAATATTTAATATTTACTCATATAAAAATTTTGATTTATTACATTAGCTTGTGCTTAGAAACTAAAAGTCTAAATAATTGCAAAATATATTAAATCTTTCTTTAAATTTTGTAGATGTACGATATACAGTATGTGTGTCTTAAATTTACAATTTTTTGAAAATTATATTCAATTTATTAGGACGCATAGCAGTCGATCGCGAACATATTCTGAAATATCATGTAAAAACTCGAAAAAAATTTATAATGCGACAATGAAGCAATTGCTATGACTAATATACATATTTCAATTAAAATAATAACATTTAGTCTTATTGTCTGAAATAATTTGCATTTGATTAGCGGTTATTCAAAATTTGTGTTCGAATTCATACAATTTAAGATTAGAAACAATGTTTTATGATTATTGTTCGGTAAATTTACTATTCAATGGCGCAGGCAAGAAGTATGGGATATGCTTAGACCAAGAACTGCATTATTGAAAACTATGATATCAAATATTCACATTGTGCTAATAATGTAAAAAACTATCCGTTGTAACCCCTTAAAATAATCAAGTTGCATACCCAAAAAATAGCCAACCAAATATATGGATTGTGCCTGGACAACAAAATGCGTAATCATTTTATAAACATATATTCTAAGTTAATTAGTAATTAATTACATTATTTAATTAAAAGCCAATCCAGCGTGGAAAATTAATAAAAACAAATTTAAAACTACAACAGATATTAATATTGAATTTTTTTAATCTTAATCTTGACCCAAAAGTTGCAAACAGGATAGATAAACTTTTTTAAGAAATACATTGAAAAAGTTATACCATTAGTAGACTTTGAGATACAATTACATAAAAAAAGTTCCAATGAGCTGAGAAAGATATTATCGATATGTTTCAAAACAAGCTTTATTGCTTGATGGTTGATAAGTTGACTGAGGCATGTGGCAGCTCTGATTGGAACACTTGGATTCGATTGAAAAACTAGATCGAAATAATAAAATCATAAGATATTAAGGAAACATGATGAATTGCTTCATGAAAATGCTGTGGGTATTCCTTGCATCGGCTAGCAGACTGCAAAATCCAAATTGGCACTTACTAGACATCTTTTCACTTGGGGGATACAAATTGTATTGTACTATGCACAATACTTTGAAATATTTTGCTAGCACTTGAAAAGTCGCGTCTGAGACATTTCCCAATCTGTCAAGAAACACTGTTGAATGAAAAATAGCCTTTACTCAAATGTCAACTAGCATTTATGATTGCAAATTTAATTTTTTCCATCATTAATTGAAAAACGTTAAAGGCGTCAAACATTTGGAGATGCAGCTGTTATTTTACATGGAGCAATTGGCAAAGTGTCATTAGAACCATATAAAATAAGATTTAACAATTATTTCGCCACAACGTTAATTTCATAGAATGGTAGCTCGTAATTGCTGAAAATTTAGAAAAATTGTCATGAATATTTTGTTTTTACGCAATTTTATCCGAGCTTTTCTTATTTGAATAATCACAAAAGAAAAACCCATTATATATAATTTTATTCTCAGTACTTTCAAATCAACGCAGCACGCTACTTCATATGCAAATTTCCTAGTTCTAGCCCAAGGCACGCCACTAAACCACTGATCTATTTTGTAAATAATGCTTTCAATGCTTTAATAACTTCTACTGACCAATCAATAATAATGTATGTGTTGAAATTCTTTAGCTACTTATAACTTTAGCTATTCCCAAATAATTAATATATTTTTAATACATTTATTTTAACTAATATGTTTATCTATTGCTATCAATTTATTAAATAATGGACAGACATTTAATAATTGATATCAAAACTATTTGCTGAAATCACTATTTGAAAACTGTCCTAATTACTGCTATTTTGATTTTTTTTCGGCATATATCTTAATAGTTTACAACTGCTTTACATTCACACTGTCAATGTTTTTTAGCAATCTTATTTAGAAAAATATCGCTCGCTCTTTAATTGATTATCAACTTCAATCTAGAAAAAAATAACCAAAAGTGACACGCTATTTTAATTAAATAAACTAGAAAGGGATACGTGGTTAGTCACTTAAATTGACCAAGTGACATCCCTAATCAACTTGTAGCTACGCTTCCAACACTCATTTACTTACTCAGGTTTCTACCGAATTATATCCTATGGAAAGCTCATTAACATTATTAAAAGTACTGTTTGACTGAGGTTTGGGTTATTAACAAATTTGAAATGTATTCTTTTTAATCGATTAAATATTGACATTTAAAACATATCCCGCAATACACATTTCCAGGTTACACCAATGCACTCATTAACTTAACAAACACCTAGATGAAATATTGGGTTTGCCATACATTCTTTTTTTGAAACTATTCAATGACGTTTACTAAATAAGTCTACAGTATTTTTTCAATGGATAAAAAATTTTATATGAGCAACAACAAATGTCAATGTAGATTAAACTGAGTACGCCGAGAATTGAAAATTATCAACTGACCAGCAATAGATCACAAATTGCCATTAAATTTAAAAGAAGAATTGAAAGCAATTAACATAACTAGTAACCACGTATTTTTAAAAAAGTCGCTATTTATATCAACCAAAAAATTATGGTGAATGCCAATAGATAGTGAAACAATTGCATTTGTTAAAATGCATCATTATTTAACATCTGAGGTTCTGAAGTTTAGATCAGTCATTGCTACTCAATGTTTAGACAATTCGATTTGTATAGCGGACAATTGGCCACCACTAGTAATTTGAAGTCACGTAACATGAAGGAAACACGGAAATTTGCTAAACATTATCATATTACATACTACCTAGCTCCTTTTCACGATTTATGTATAATATACTCACTGAAGTACTCTAAATTCTCATCACTTGTATATGATATTACCATTTCCAATATATATATATAACAGAAATTGAAAAAAATTATTTTGGTCGATGTAACTAAAAATAGTTTTCAGCATGTTCACATTGAAACAATCCACTGAAACAAAATTACAATTATTTTTCACATTTATACTTTTAAATTAATTTAATGAAATGAATAACAGCAATTCAAACAAAATTTACATTACGTTTGCAAAAAGATCTCAAACTGATACATATGCATTAATATCGAAACAGTGAATTCATATTCTACGAAAGATTTAATTAAAATGTCATGAAACATATCTAAATGAAAAATGTACTTTATATCGGTTAACATTAATGGACAAATAGGATAAATTTGAAATATGATACAATTTCTAACAGTTAAAGAAGCTAATAAATATGTAATTCATTACCATTTTTAATGTAATGAAGGCTTTTTAAAACAAGATCTAACTAAATAGAGGCAACCATTTTAATTTTAGGATGGTAACGTTACATTGTTAAAATAAATTTGCAAATCAATTTTTTTAATTTTGCAGCAAATAACTGTATTGTAATTTTTATTAATCATAATTATTAATAAAATGTTGAGCGTATTTAATGTATCTTATATATTCTTTTTTAGGGACGTTTATAAAGATGTAACAACCTTTAGTGGAAATGGAAATTTATTTCAAATATTTGCAATAACATTTATTTATTTTATTTTTTTAAGTGATAAGGTTAATTTTAGATAAAATTTTTTAATGCCTAGCAAATTAAGCTCTCATACAAGTGATCCTGTTCTTGCTACGTCCCGTGTTTTTATTGGAAAATTAAATACTGATCGCATCAGTAACAAGGATGTTTTTGAATTTTTTAAAGAATATGGTGAAATAACAGGTATTTTTAGTCTAAAAATGTGATTTATTGGTTTAGGTGTATCCCTTCACAAAGGATATGCATTTGTGCAGTATGAATCTGAGGCAGCAGCAAGAATTGCAGTCGAACAAAGCAATAACACTTTATTTTTTGGCCAAAGAATTGGTAGGCTGATTCCACTAAATTAGTAATTTTGAGGTTTTAAGTGATGTAATTTAAATTAATAGAGCAGCTGAAACATGATTCAATAGTTGTATTGAATTACAGATTTCAGTTTATGCTTCACAAATGTGTTTTTGTATATTAAAAAATGTGTCAAATTTTGGTGAAAAATTCCCAAAATTTGTTATTTTAGGTGATAATTCCAATGTTCACTTCTAGATAATACAGGCTGCTCATTTTTTCTCAATTCTTTCCTGTATATTATTGAAGACTATTTTTCCTTTCCGACTGAATGATCTTGGTAAAACTGTTTTTATCTCTTTCAATTGGACAATGCATAGATCATTTCCAATATCCTTTGTTGTTTGCCTGCATCCTTTGCAGTAACTTACTAATCTCATATAAGCACCTTGGCGAATTTTCAGACGTCTATATTTTCGACATCTTTGCTTGAACTATCTCATTCTTTTCCTTGGTATAGGGTTAAATTCTGAGTTTTCTCTTGCTAGCGACATATCAACTTATTAATTTAAATCTGACTTGTTTAACTTAATCTAAAAATATTCTAGTTTTGAGAATTTTTACTTTTATCAACTTATTTTTTTCGTAATTCACTTATTACTGCTGTTGCTGTTTTTTTAAAAAATTTTCAAATTTGTAAAAAAAAAATTTTCATTTTTTTGTTTGAAAAATATTTTACTCGACCTCTTTTCATCAATAACGATTTTTATAATACATTTGTTGTAACTGTATTTTCGTTTAAATTTTAGTAGTTTGTTTAAAATATGAAAATGTGTATATCAAAATCATTATTATGTTCATTTTTATTATGTAATAAAATAATAGTATTGTAAAGTCATTAGAGATAAAACCCAAATGAAACTGCCTATCTACATTTTTCCAGTTATTTACATTGGTGATTATCAATAGTTTATTAAATAACCTTTTGTGTGTATTGACACAAATTGAAATGTCTTCCAATTTTGGTTTAGGCTTTTCATGCTACTGGTATTGGATTTATATTCCATGCGATATATATATATATACATATATATATATATATATATATATATNGCCCTTTAATTGGCGATCAGTATCTTGTAGATGGCCCTCATTTACCCACCTGCCTGTTATTCGACATTTGGTAGAGGGTGATTTTTCTTTTATCGTCTCCATCCTCATACCCTTTATTCAGTAATCAGATTGAGGAGACCTCCTCCTTATTCTTTGTCTTTTATTCGTTGGTGTCATCTGCTCCATCGTCATACCCTTTAATTGGTAATCGGACTGCGGAGACCTAGTCTTATTAGTGGAGCTCGTCAATGTTTCCTCTGTCCTCACGTCCTTTATTTGAAGATCAGTAGGGTGCATCAAACGCCCCATGATTTTAAAGAAATTGACATAAAACCTTCATTGGGTGATTTTATTGTGCCACTTGGTCTAAAAACATTATATTTTAAGTTTCAGAAAATTTGAAGGTCATGTAGGGGGTCAACCTCAAGCTTGAAGATGACGTCATGAAAAATACCCCAAATTTTGCTTTTTTCATGAAAAAAACGGTATATTTGCAAAATTAATATAGAAATTTTGAACTAAAATTACATAATTTGGTGTGTTAAGCCATTAATATGATTTTTTGAATTTATCAAGAGTAGCTAGCTAAATAACATATGAATAATCAATGATGACATCATCAAAAATAACTTTAAATTTGCCTTTTTCATTAAAAAACGACCTGTTTCGATATTAAACATAGAATGTTTGAACTCAAATATCATAATTCAGTGTGTTTTGCTCATCAGTACAAATACTAAATGTATCATGAGAGTTTACTGGCTTCTTAATATATTGAAAATGAGTGATGACGTCATCACATTGTTGTTTATTTGCACTACGTTTTTGACCCCAATATATGAGTAATGATTCGGTGATTTGTCTATTAATTAATGGGGGTGTGATTCACAGTTGACACGTTCATGTAATAAATTATAAGTGCAATTTTTATAGTACTCACCAGGATTTAGATTACGAATTAATCAATTTATACAGACAACGAAATTGATGCATCGTAGGTAAAGAAAATTTTTTGAAATGGCACGTGCTTAAAAAAAACTAGGTGTGAAAGCTGGATATTTGGCTTTGGCAC
>CABFPE010000026.1:677385-688043 GCA_900660155.1 Hofstenia miamia
TATATATATATATATATATATATATGTGTGTGTATATATATATATATATATTTATTTATTTATTTATTTAATTATGCCTGCGACCATCGATTTTCAGGATATTTAGCCCCCGCGAGAAGTTCGGCCTGTTAATGGCGAAAAATCATAAATTTAGAGTTCATTTAATAGCCACCCACCAAATTGTGGCTCAAGGAAAGCATTTCTTAAAAAATATATACAAATAAAAAATATTGTAAAAAAAATTGGAAGCACCAACTCCAGGAAACTATGTAACACACAGAAAAGCATTGCAGATCACAATATGCAACTATCACACAAAATTTTTAGCAGTTCTCCTTTATAGTCAAGAAATAAATATTTTTTGGCTGCTTAGGTTTCCTTTGAGAAAGAAAGCAGTTTAATTTAACGGCTAACAAAACTTCAATATTGACTTTCGGACTTACTTTCACCACATTTGACTATATATGTATGATCTAAATTTTTGCCCTCAATTTTTGGCTGGTCCTAAGACATGTGCCTTGTTTGCCTTAAGGTGAATCCGACACAGCCTTTAGATGATTTAGCACTAAGGCATGATTGGTTGTTTCCATTAAGGCAAAGCCATACGAAGCACATGATGTAACACGCCGGTTAAAAGTCAGTGTTACATGAGAACTGACAAGAGAATTCAAGATTATTAAGTGGCTTTACATATGCAATACTTCCATATGCATTTCATTCAGTTTTAACTCATAGAGAAATAGCTAGACCGTAGTAGATTCACATTGAGGACATAAAAAGTGTGTTCTTAAATTTTGTATTCAAATGTTAACAGAATATTTGTTTTTTACTGGCTTTATTGTCCAATTTAACTAAAAAATATCTTTAGAAAATTTTAACTTATGTCCGTGTAGAGTACATTTCCATAACAAAAACTATTTACAACAATAGCACTCCTACTTCTACAGTCGCAACCTTATCATATTGAGATTAAGAATTAATGCTTAAAAATCATCATTATTTTTAATGGACTGCAAAATTCAAAATTCTGCTTTATCTTCATTTATAAGCCAACAATGCATGTTGAAACGTTATTTAACGCTGTCTACTAAATTGCTATATAAATTCCTGAAAGATGTGATAGCCTATCGTTGACCGTCAGTCGTTATGATTGGAAAATTTCATTCTTATTGCAAAACTGCAATACAGAGTTAAGCACACTCACGCACTATGCATCATCAATATATATTTTCATTTATCTAAGAATAATGTTATGCATGTGTTAATTTACTTAATTACATTCAGTAATAAATTTGTTTGCCTGCTACTGTTTCGTTTGAATTTCCAATATGCGCAGATGCAGTCTCACTAATATTTGCCAATTTCGAATATATTAAGTTAATTGTTACAATTATTTATTTTGGATTGGAAAGTTAGATTTTGCTCTTTTCGTTAATTTTGTTTATCCATTCTTTAGATATTCTTCCAAGTATTAAGTACAATTATGATTTGATAAGTATATATAACGCGCATGAAAGAATAAGGATGTACAAGTAGTTAACAGGAGTATCAATAAGTATTCATAATTATCTAAATAGAACTTTTAGTATACACCTAGAATTGTTGGATTGTAAATTTTATTGCTTTCACCACTTCATAACTATTTTTAAATCCGAAGTTAAGCTCGTAGAGCTACTGTTCATGTGCAGCTGTTAGTGCAAACATTCCAAAGTCAAGTAATTTCAAGGAGGAAGGTCCTCATCTGACGTTAGCTTCATGTTCAAATTCTCCTCAAATTACAAGTATTGTACTTTAATACCTGAAAAATATTTTTAAAAAATGGATACCCATATATAAGTACGAAAGAGCGAAAAAAACTTCGAAATCCAAAATACATAATTTCAACAATTATATGAATATTTCCTAAATTAAGAAATATTAGAGAAACTGCATCTAAACATATTGGAAAATCAAACAAAATATCGGAGCACACAAACAAATTGCATTGCTGAGTGGCAAAATGAAATAAAATCAATTAGAACATCATAAAGATATATTCTTAAGCAAGTTCATAAGTTTGCCTCTAGCTCCCAAACGGTAATCGGAATCATTCTGAAAAATATTTGAGATCTAAGTTAGACCAATGCCTATCTTCAATTTCTTTCATAAATATCCATTCATTACTTTTTGAGAAATTCTTCTGAGAAACACGCATATCAACCGTGTTGAAAACATTATATATATATATATATAGAGAGAGAGAGAGAGAGAAAGAGAGAGATAATACATAGTGTGTTGAGTGTGTGCTTAGCTTGGCATTTCAGTTTTGCAAAGCATGCAAACACTGTACATATGCATTGGAGGATAATAATGACTAACGTCTGGTTATTAAGATAAGATAAGATAAGATATTTTTTATTCAGATAAATAGATAAATATTGACAATTAATAACTGGTAATTTATCTGAATAGCGTCGAAAAATATACAATCATAGGCATGAATTGCACGTTTTTTCATTCTATAGTGTTTGTAATGCATGGAATTTACAATGTTTTTTTCTGGACTGTAGGTGGTAGTATTCAATATAATGAGCTTTTTACGAAACTATGTGCAATTTTCATAAGCATTTTGTCATCACTTTGAAAATGCTGTGCATTATAAAAGGGCTAAAATTGTTCTGAAGTGTAAATTAAATACCTTCGACAGATTTGATCATTTTTGTGCTGGCACTGAATAACATCTAATTAAAATTTCATTAATTTTCATATCAATTTTATTGCTGAAAACATGTTATTCTAAAATTTGAAACATATGACATAGATGAGACGTTTCTAAGATATCAAAAAACCTAATATTTAATGCAAGATATTAGAGATCTTGGCAATGTTGACCTCGATTGACCAAGAAGTGCATATAATTCAGAACTAAGCTCTAGTTTGGTTACGCACACCGATTTGAAAGAGATAATGGCACTAACAGCTGATGTTTGTAAACATCACTTATTAGCAACAAGATTTACTAATGTAGCACATATAAGACATTATTGAACATTGCAGATAACCAAGTTTGATCAGCATGATGAATTTGGTTATCGAAGTTCAAGAAAAACTTCAATTTTTACTATTATATTTGTAACAGGATTCTGTCTTCCCCTAAATAAAAAACTCAAAAAATTTATTGTATTGCAAGAGCAAGGATAATTGCACATTTTAAGAACAAAATTTTATGTCAGCTTACTTTTTTATAATACTGGAATTCCCTTAGAAGTAAGAGGCACTCACGTTTTAAAATTTGTGTTTTTTGATGAGGTATGAGAAATTGGAATAGTTATTCAAAAAAATCAGCAAAATTACTGACAGAAAGACATTTTTTAAAGAAACATTCGATGGATTTATGATAAAATTTTAGCATGGCTATACTATCTTAGATCGTTCATGTAACTTTATGTATTTTGCATGTTTCATACACATACTTATACTTTTAATCTGTATTAATTCAGCTAAATTAGAGTTTGGAACAAAGCCTACACTAATTTATTCCACGTAGTTTGATTTTGAATTGAATGCAGTATGTTAATAAATGCAATTAATAACATGAGAAATATTTCTGCTAAGTTTCCAACCAAATTTTTTGTAATAATTATTTTTACATAATTCTTTCATCATAATGGTTACTCAACACGATGAAGTCATTCGATCAGTATTCTTCTGGTGCTTCTTTGCAATCATGATGTTCACAATATCATTTTTTTCTATAGTCTTATGCGGATGTCTCTTTCGCTGCAATGACGAAAAACAAAAAGATCAAGAAAATAAAGGCGAAAAACAGGGAAAAGACTGATGTAGGCAAGCATTGAAATATGGATAATTTCTATTAAACTCCAAATATTTATTTAATTTATTATTTCCATATTGTTTCTATAAATAACGTCTGTATTTGTTTATTCAAAATTTATTTGTAAATTCAATACTTTTATTTTGATAGCTGAGCCATCTTTTCATAAACTACTTTAAATCAAAAATTTCTTCAGTAAGACTATAGAAATTTCACCAATTTGAAAATTAATCAAGTATGAAAGTAATGCAGAAAATCAATAGTTCAATGGAAATTTCGGTGTGAGAATTTATTTACATCTGATGTTTCAAATCCAAAAATTATTCAACACTAACAAAATTTCTACAAATAGCAAATTCAATGAGATTATCAACATAATTGTTAATCATTTTGTAAAGTCACAATTAAATACAAAATTTTTAGTTAGCAAAATCCAGGGTGTCCATCAAGTATGGACACAATTAAATTTCTTAATCAATTTCTCCCCTATCTAAACAAGTGAACTTTTTCCCGGATGAAGTACATTAAATTTTTAATTTCATCTGCTATCATCCAGTATGAACATCCTTCATAACCACTAGAACTATCGTTTTAGTCTTTCTTGAAGTATGGCATCCTGTGTCCAGACCTTAGGGATATCCTGCATATTAATGTAACATATAGGGTCAACAAAAAACTTAGCAGAAACAAATATTCACAATATTTACAGAATTTTATATGATATGTGTCTATAAAATGAACAATTTTCTATTAAGATTTAAGTTAGGATAATTTTCATTTTGATAGTTAGAGTCATCTTAGAACTACACGATATTTCTGTAGAAATGTTTCAAATGCATTCGTTAATGGCTGTATGTAGTTTTTCATTCAAAATTAAATTAACCAATTTCATCATTTATCTGAAAGAGATCAAATTTCATTTTCCATATTACACATGTTATTTAAAAAGAAAATTGATTAAATAATTCTTGAATGGCTGAAACCTGATAAAATTACATGTACTGCAACAATATCTTTAACTATTGGAAAGTTGAACAGAAATTTCAGTATTTCCAATGAGATATATTACATGTTCTCTATCAGAATTTGCAAGTAAAGCTCAATAAGTAGTCAACTGATTTGTCTAGAACATCAATGGACTTGCTACAAATCTTTACAATATCATGAATAAACAAGACATATAGCTCGTAATCATCTTTATTAGAACTTCATTTGAGGTATTTGAGTAGCTTCCACATTTGCGACTTGAGTACACGAAGAAGTAAAGACCAGGATTAACATGGCACCGTGATTTTTTAAGTGCTAAGTGAAAGATTACCATTTAATATCATACATTAAATACAAGGAATGAAACTCTAATGAAGGAAACGAGACTGACCAAGACTCTGTATAGATTAAATCACTGACTGTTTGAAGAGTTTCAGATAGCATTTATGCAAATAGTGAATACGTTGAAATAAATTCTATGAAATTTGTAAATAAACGTAACCCGTTAAATTAGCAGCTCTTAGCGACGATTTTGTTCATATTTAAAGCGAATAGTAGACCTGAGAATATCTTAGCAATAGTAAAGGGCATAAGAAATAACATAGATTGAATGATTGCCGGATAAATGAATATTTTCATTGTCACAGAGAATTTCGAAACAATAATCAAATCATTGTCCATCGAAGCTAAGATTTAACCCATTTGTAGTTTGCAAACTACCTACTTGCAACTTACTTCAGAGATGTGATCTGGGTTTGGATAATGTACAAAATTGCCAAATTTAAAAAAAGGAGACCAACTCAGCTTCATACCGGTCTGTCTTAGTTCAATGTCTATCAATCTGAAAATGTAGATGTACTTAACTATTCTCTAACTTAACCCTAAATTTTTCAAAATATGTGATAATGCCAGTGGATATACGGTTAACTACGATCAGTCTATTTGCAGCTCAAGTACAACAAGCAAAATCATATAATAGGTGCACTAGCGTAGCCAGGATTTGCGTTGGGGAGGGGGGGTAGGGGGCTGAACATAATTTGTTATATTTCAATATAATTTATCATTATGATCATATATCCTGTAATCTTATCCATATACTTTGTTTATGATTTCGTATTTTGAATTCGTTTAATTTAAAATATAAAATTTGAATTTCATCCATACTAATTCGATTTTTAAGTACATGTTTGAAAAGAATGCCAGAATGGAACGATTGCGCTTCATACTAAAAAGAAACAAATAATAGTATGAGTTACAATCGTAAATGATATGGATTACTATTACAAAGCATTTTTTATATACTATATATAATCGTAATACATATATTCATTAAATATTCAGACTATATTTAATTAACAAATTTTGATGAGCGCCATTTTCAAACAAATGTAATAAGATAAGATAAGATAAGATAAGATAAGACAATCTTTATTAAGAGAAGGTAAAGGAATTAATACAAACTGATTTTTTTTAAGATAAGACAATCTTTATTAAGAGAAGGTAATGCTTTCCTTGGATTCATCATCGATTCATTGAATCACAAGAAGTATACTACTTGACAAGATCTCGATCTCGGGGGCCGCCCCCCTGGCTACGCTAGTGAATAGGTGTGGATTTTTTCCAAGTATTTAAGAGAAGTAATTTCCCAAATTTTCTTCTCAGAGTCCGATTTCTTGTATTTTAAGACAATCAGAAAGTATAACTCATTATACTTCTTTGCCAAGCAAAGTAAAGGATTTTACAAGTAGTAATCAGAGATGCCGACTTCTAACACACTTGAAGAGGGGGCATCATTGTAACAACATGCTTCACAAATTAACATCAAACCCTAATATTAACGGACAATTCTGAAATTTATTCTTCTCTGATAACACAAATACCACAAAATATACACAGTAGATAAACAAACAATGCTAATCATAAATGAATAGAATTTCCCCTTGGACACTGGCCCATGCAATTATTTTTTTGTGAAAGAAGAGGAGCTCGTGCCCTTTATCCCCACAATTCTGTTTCATTGCTAGTAATTTTTTTTATTTATTTTTTTTTGATTATTAGTAAACCTTCATTTCATGAGGCTTACTTAGCTATGTATTTTTGATAGAATAACTACAGTCGTTGATTTAGAAAAAAATCATTCATATTTCGAACAGCCTCATCTTATGTGAAAGAAATCTTAACCAAATTAAAACCAGTAAACTATTATATTAATCGCAGAGATGTTCAGAATTTTTAAATATTTCTTTTGGGTACTTAATCCTCTTAGAGAAATGTCTCTGTAGCCTCATTTTTCTTTATTTTATTGTAAATTAAGTGGTCTTGATGACAGTTGGTCTAGATGCTACGATCACGTATATTAAGCGGGACAAAAGTGGATTGCATAATCTCTCATCCTTATCTATATCGAAACCTGGTGACTTCTCATGAGATCATATTTTTGCACCTTATTTATTCTATCCTAGTTCTGTTGGCTCATCCTATCCCATAAGCCACTTGGGCGTTTCATTGCTCTTCTACATTACATCATTTATCAGTAAAAAAATAATCAAGTGGTGATAGAACGTTTTTCATTCTTGTTGATTTGAATCGAATCCAACCCTCTCATCATATATAAAGTGGTTTGCAATGTAAAATGACTCTACACAAGGCACTTTATATAATTTTGAATTTATATTTTTTGCAAATCCCTAAAAATTTTAACACATGGAGCTGTTGAAAACATAGCTAAGTATTTGTTTGCCCAACTTGGATTTTACCTTAGTGGCCAAATATTAAATATAAATACCATTTTAAATTACTTATGTAACTAAGCATTGTAAATTCAATTCATAAGAGAAACATTTTACAAATTTGAAATATAACATACCTTTGTCTGACCATTGAAAGCTACACAAATTCTAAGAATTCTGCATATGTTTCCTATTCCAGACAATTGCTACGTTGTCTTCCTTATGGTGTTGACTAACAAATTGATCCCAAAATGAAAAATAATTTTCCTGCATTTTGTGCATTCATAACATGTTTGAAAAACCAATATAATTTTTGTTAATTATTCCCTCTAAAAAATTTGTAAATTTAACTTAGATTTAAATGAAACAGGCTACTGAATATACATGGATAGTGTACAGTTTATAATATGCCATATGCTATCTCAAATTACACTTGAGTCACCAATTTGCTTACTTATGAAATGCCCATCAAATAGTTTATTTTTGAAATTTTACGTAAAAATTGCACATCTCGGTTATTAAGTATATAATTACAACAAAGGTAAAAAGTAATTAAAAAATAATAGCAATTAAGTCTTAACTTTGGAAAGAGGATTTTTTACTAATTTGCCTAATCAACAATTGAAAAAACCCCTCGATATCCTGTAAAACAAAGCCTTAAAATTAATGTCCCAGCGTAAGTTCATCCTCGAATCCACAGCCAAAGCTATAAATGAACATTTTATAAATATAGAGATTTTTCTGTTCAATCCAATTCAATCCAATATCAAAATTCTACAAGTCCAATATTATATACTAATGTACACAGCCTAATGATAAAAAAGCTTCGAGTTCTACTAAAATGGGCATTAAATGTTTGTGATAATAACTTTTCTAAAACCAAATAATATATTTCTAAATCTATTCTTTTTCCACAAGAGTCAGATATTTACAATATTATTATTTATTTCTTCAAATTCATAAACAAAATTCCACCCTACTACGAGATATTAATAAAATACACGTACAAAAAAGTATTCACGTGTTAAATTTAAAAAAAATATCATAAGTAAATCTTTTATTAAACTGCAATTTACAACTGGAATAAATTGCCAAAAAATGAAAATAATAGACAACCTAAAAAAATCAAGATGGAGTTAAAATAATTAATTCTCAAACAAAAGTTTGAAATTAGTAAACTAACGGTAGCCAGTGTTTTTTTTTCCATTTTGTTACTATTCATTTTTTATGGTTCTTAGTAGTCAATGACGCTATTCATTTGAAATATCAGTTAAATATTGTAAAAAAATTCAAATGAATATTGATTATTTTATCTTATAAATTAAAATCTAAATTTGAGTAAAATCGCAACCCCTTCAAGCAAAGTTCAATCTATAAATGTTGTTAGACAGCAGCCAGAAATCGCACAGCATCTGATGTTCTTTGTAATTTTCTAAGTCAATCTAAGATGGAGCGGATGTGTAAATATTCAACTTAAGAATGATCATGCAATTGACAACGAATTTTTTTTGTTAAGTGCAAAATACTTTTTTCTAATTTTTTTACAGAACATACATCCTTAGGACCTATTTCAATTAAAGAAAGTCAGAAATTTATATAATGAGCAAAATATATAATGGGACACATGTGTCCCAATAGGGTATAGACGTAGGTCATATGTGTCCCAATAGTCCTTCTAACAAAGGATAAGAATAAAACAAAAAATTTCCTTTTATTTTTCTAATTATAAATGATATGGTGCAAAGCAGCTTATAAAAAATTAAAAATCCTCATAAACTCTGTTGTTAATTTTCACGGTCAGAATATATTGCCATCGTACTTTTGGCTAAAAGAAAGCCCAAAACTACTAAATACTACCAAAAGCATAATAAATAGGAAATATATAGCCCAATAATTGTGATTGGAAATTTTGCGGGATATATATGTCCCAACAGTAGCGAAAGTGTTAATGCTCTTTCTCCACACTTGTTGCTTCTAAGCATATCCGTTTGGTGGAGAATACTGTAAATAAACAACGCCACTTGTGGCAAAATTGTGAATAAATATTAAAGAAAACGATGAAAAATGCAATAAATTAAATAATTATCATTAAATAATTTGAAAGTTCAGTGTATTTGCAAAGAAATAGCTCCCTTTCGTATTTTAGTAATTTAGCGAAAGGAAGATGAAACTTAGAACTGTCAAGAAATGTGATAAGCTTGTAAGCGCAAAAAATGTATAGAATTTCCAAAAAAATAACATATGCAAAGCAAAAATGGAAAAATGGCTCCCTTCGTATTTTATTAGTATACTATATATATTAACGAAAAACGAGTAATCTTCGTAAAATCAATAAAATTAATAGAAAATAAAATCAAATGCATAATGAATAAGTTATAGATGATTAAAATGTAACATATGCAAAGCAAAAATGCAAAATGGCTCCCTTCGTATTTTATTAGTATACTATATATATTAACGAAAAACAAGTAATCTTCGTAAAAGCAATAAAATTAATAGAAAATAAAATCAAATGCATAATGAATAAGTTATAGATGATTAAAATGGTAAATATTAAACATAACTGACACATAACTTGACAATTCAATAATTGCTAGTAAGGTAGTTAGTTGACATTGATAGTTCAGATGAAATTATATATTGACATGCTTATTTCTAACATGTCACATCTCCTTTTCGTATTTTTATTTACAAATTTACCTTTTGTATTTTAGACCTACCTTTGAGGTAGTCAGATTTTAAACTGACTACTACCCGCATATTTATTGAAAAGCAAAGCTCTCTCAACACATTTGTGATTCGTGGATAATATGCAAATAGCTATTGACTTACGCCACATGTGGCAAAATTCTGCAATAGTAGTCAGATTTGAAAACCATCAGATATATTGATTTAACATGATATCGCTATTTGATGGATTGTTAAATATTTCAATAATAAATATGCAAAGGGTACGTTTGAATTGTAGTTAATTACTAAATTTGTATCAGTTGGTTTTTAATTATGTTTAATTTTTTTACTCGAGAGGGAGGATCGACTTGCAGTACCTCGGCTGATGTTGAGAATTGTTGATCGGACTGATGTCACTAATGTGCTGCTCTTTATATGCGGGTACAACAACCATACTC
>CABFPE010000026.1:690532-709658 GCA_900660155.1 Hofstenia miamia
CTTCAGTCAAGATGGTCCGGACTGTCTCTCTGTTCATCCCCAATTCATAGGCAATCATCCGAACAGTCAGTCTCCGATCTCCACGCACCACGCGATTCACACGGTCCATGTTGTCTGCAGTTTTGGATGTGGAAGGTCGTCCTGACTTCGGGTCATCTTCAACATCCTCACGGCCACTTTTGAACCGCGTATGCCACTCGAAAACACTTGCGCGTGACATGCAGTCATCTCCATAGACATTCTGAAGCATTTCTAAACATTCTGTAGGCTTCTTCTCAAGTTTTACAAGGAGTTTACTCATTGCTCCATAAATTTGTTGTAACAGATCCCTGACGGACCCTGATTTGTAGTGTGTATTTAAATAGCTACAGAATTTCAATGAAAAGAGATAATGAGGCCATATTACGTCTGTAACATGGGGTTATGTTACGTATCATAAGACACAACTGGCTGGCCAATTGCAGGCCAGTTCTTACTGTGACAGACAAAGTCTCATTTCTTTTTTGTCACACCTCGTATATATATATATATATATATATAATATTTTTAAGAAATTTTATAGTAATGTCATTAATATCAATGCAAACAAGGATTCACGATGATGATTACATTGTAACGTGAAAACTGAATTTTGATTAATGAAGATAGAGAAAATAAATAATGTCAACTCCCACTGTTCAATAAATTTAAACCACATTCCTATTATACCTGTTGATAAACTAAAACATCTCGGAGCAACAAGTGATTCAAACCTAATTTTCAAATTTCATATAAATGATTATGTCACTGTACTTAAATTTTTAATCATTTCGAATTCATTTACTATTGTTGAGATTAGAAAGTTTTGTTTTATTTGAATTAGGTGCAGCTAAGTTTGTAGTTGTACAGTTGTATAAATTCCGTTTGCAAATAATAAAAAGATAAAATATTTTATAAAGCTACTGTAATTTTTAAAAAGATTTTTGGAAATGAAGTATTAAACAAAAACAGCTTTGGTAAATCAATGGCTAAGATAAAAATTTAAAAAAAATAACTATACGATAACTCTTCATTGAAATATTGCAATAGTCATTTATCCATAGACTACAAGATTTGTTTTTCATTTCGCAATTTGTCAAATGTGTGCTTTGCGAATTTAATGACGCTATTCAGTTAAAATATCAGTTATTTAATTGTAAACAATTATCATAAAAATTCGTTTTTAAACTCAGCAGTTGATCTATGGAATAACTTACCCATTGAAATAAAGCGAATCAAAAAGCGAATTTAATTTAAAAATCAAATTAATAACTACCTTCTTAAACAATATATCCCTAAAATAGGTTCTACATCATGGAAAGGATTGCAGTTCTTTAAAAGATATCATTAATTAGCAATAAACTGGGTAAACTGATTATTCCGAATCTATGTTTTTTGTTATTATGTTTTTATAGTTTTTGTGTATTTTATGTTGTTATTGACGCATTAAGTGTAGTATTAGCAGCTTTTGTTGAGGTGTATAATTATGCCAATGTACTACACTTAATAAGAGATTCTATTCTATTCTATTCTATTCTATTCTATTCTACATGTAAAAAGGCATCGATCAAAGCTATTAATCAATAGCTTACTGAAAAGTATATCTATTTTTTTAAGAATTAAGTTTTCATAAAAATTAACACTGAAAATAATGTTTAGTCTTCTTCATCCGAAGGAAGACGGCCACGAGTCAACGATCGTAGGGATGTGCGAGAGACCTCTCTGCTAAGAAAGTACGTTCCTTCTCTAAGAAAATTACTTCGCTGATCTACGTGCTTTTTGGAACGTTTCACCCGCTTATACGCATTCCAAACATAAATGGTGCCATCGCGAGATCCCGACATGTACTAAGCAGAAGATATAATATTCATATACAGCTTTATATACAAACAATAACAAAAAGTGTCCCATTAGAAACTTGTGTGTTAGCCATGCAGAAAATACTTCCTAAAACTTGTGATAAACATTTTAAAAACCATTTACATTTTAATTAGTCCGAAAATATTTAAAGCATTTCAAAAACATGAGGAGCCTCATTGTTTGACTTACAAAAAATGAGTGTATGAGAACCATTAAATCTCTCCTGGAGGATTTACTGACGGAACCATAAAAATGCTTTAAAAGGAACTAAACCAGTCCAAAAAATTTATTTAAAACCTTAATTAATCTTAAATGGTTAATTCAAAAACAGAGAAAAACCAACTTCGGTGTTCTAAAATGGTAGAATATTTACAGCAATTACCCAATAGTTTCTTAACTTCGATGTTGATCACATTTTATTTCGCATTTCTTAAACTAATAATCATTACCGTTAGAAATTCTCAAATTTTAATGCTAAATTTTATAATACAGGGTGTCCCAGAAACAACTGAACACATTAAAACCCTAATAACTTATCCTACAAAGCATCAATCACATAGATTTTTTAACCTTATATTTTGCACATCATAGGAGTTGAACACTGAAGATTTCAGCTTAATAAAGTTAATATGAGAACTTCTGTGATAGAATAATGAAAATGTGCATTTTTTACTTGTTTTACGAGAAAAAACACGCATGATTATTCAAAAAACATTTTTAACAAATCGAAACAACACATTTTTAAATCAAGTTTTCAATGTGATCACCACCGCGCTCAACACAAAGTCGCATTCGCTGGGAAAAGTGGGCAATAGCTCTCTTACGACAGTCATCGTCGATCTCACCGAAGGCCGCTTGAATTCGCTGCTTCAGATGGTCGATGTTGTGTGCCTTCTCCCGATACACGAGTTGACGAATGTGAGCCCACAGATAGTAGTCGCAAGGAGTCAGATCTGGTGATCTTGGCGGCCATGCAACTGGACCTCCATTAAGATTTGAATCTTACCAAACTGAACAGTCAAAATTTCAAAATTCATTAGCATGAAATCAAAGGTAAACTTTGTTTTTGATTTTTAAACGAACTAAACAATGAATCGAGCTGAAACTTTCACAGTTAAATTCCTATGATGCGTAGAATATTTGGTTAAAAATTCATTGAGATTGGTTTCTCACAAGAGTAGATATTGTAGTTTTAATGTGTTCAGTTGTTTCTGGGACACCCTGTATATCAACTTTCAATGCAATAAACTAAACCACAGTTCTTAATAAGAATTTAACCAAACCTGAAACTAATGATTTAAAGCACTGATTCTCTATTTTCAGTGTAATATCAAAACTTAAAATTGAGCAACTTTTTATGGAATTGACAACTATTGATTTGTTAATGTAATGGTCTAAAGATTCTCAAAAGTAAACAGCAGTGCTTATATTGGAAAGTGTTAGTAGATTTTTTTGATGAAGAAATTTAAGATGTTATAATTCACATTGATGCAAAGTATTGTACATATGTCAAATTTTCAGGGGAAATGAGCTGATATATATATATATATATCCATCATACAGAATAGAAATATCAATTCTTTTTTTAGACATGATTAGCAAAAAAGTGTATAGATAAGCAATCGAAATATTTCCTGAGAAGAACGAATCCTTCTTTCATTTAAACCCACCAAAGCCCTATGCACTCCATTAATATTGAATTGATGATAGCTAGAAAAGATTTTCTTGGGTAAGATGGAGAAAGAGTATGTCCTATGTCCTTATACAAATGGATATTCTTGGCTAGGTTATGCATAATAATTGGATGTAGATAATGATACGACAATAGAATGATCAATGCTTACGTTGGGCGCAATGTTCAATTCAATTTGGCAATCAAACACTTTCTAAATCTATTTATAATGAAATATTGCAAAAATTTGTCACAAAACGAAGAGTATAAAAATTGATCGTTCCCACGACCATGTAAAATGACAGATAACTTAAAATTTTCATAGATAGAGCACTTATTAAATTACCTGTGAATATTCGGGGATGTGAATTAATGAGCAGACGACGTCTGAACTGCCACTGTTTCTTTGTACTATTTTCCATGTTTCGGGGTCATACACCCTAAAATGAATTATTCAATGAAGCATGCAGACAATGTTTAACAATAGTATGTACAATTGCACAACTACAACTCAAACGGGATATACATATGTCCTCCACACCTAGAGTGCCAAGATAAACAGATTACAGAAAAGGAAAATTGGATGTAATCGATAATTCCAATGTGAATTTGGAGCAACAAAAAACTTACATAAACTTTGAAATTATTTTCAACGAAACGCGACTATGTAAAATGTAGACTATATATATATATATATTCTAAAAGGAAAACACATTGAACGTTTCGATTATATTATATAACCATCATCAGCAAATAATTAGCGGCAAAACTATTTTTACAATATATAAACTACAATAAAATTATAAAATGAAATCTAAAATAAATATAAATACTTAGTTGGATTAATTTGTTTATTTAATAACTTTGTTTTGTCGATGTTGTTAATTTTAATGGCTTCTGCAATTTTTGTATATTTTGTTCTTCTAATGATCTTAAAATTTTCAATGTTGATGTTATGAATGTGATTTATATATTTATATGTAAAATGTAGACTATATATATATATATATATTGTACTTACCGAATGAGATTCTGAACAGCTACTATAATGGCTCCATTTACTTTATCTAGTGCTAAAGCAGAAACTGGACCATGTACATTTAAAGCCTGTTCACATGCCATGCCATCTTCACTCTAAATGATTACCAATGAATGATAAGTGATAGGCAGAAGTTTTCTGTTCAGGGATTATCAGATAAAGAGAGCAAATTTTTACCAAGAGTACGCATCTTAGAAAACAAGAGTTAATTAAAAGAATAAACTACTTCTACAGTAATCAAATTAAAAAAGTTTCATCAAATAGAATGGGTTAATACACAACCACCCGTTCTTCATACTGCATCTTAAGGTGACTAACAGCTACTTTTTACAAAACTTTGCTTCCACCAGCATCTTGTATCATTTCTATTGGTAAAAAATTATTATATATTAATTTTTCGTTTGGGTACTATTCATTGTAACATGTACCTACACAAAATAAAACTTAAACTTCCTTACATTCCCCTATTTCCAATAACAAAACAATTTTCACAAAGTTTATATTAACAATATATACATTAAATGCACAGAAAAAAGTGTACTTAGGGCAAAATACGAGCAAGAAGCATTATATTCAAAATTAGGTTTGGGTTTGATGTAAATTACCAAAGCATGCCTAAATCTACCTAACCCTAAGCAAGTCCATGACAGTAGGGATTAAATAGAGGGTGTATATAATAAGCCAATACAAAAATTCCATTATTTATTAGTTTTTTTACGTTTTTTATTGATTTTGAAATGAAGCAGTGCATTTTTCAGAGATTTTGGATTTTGCAGACTTTCATCTGTAAAATGCAGCCACTACATTTTTCAGTATTTTAACTACTTCACTCAAAAAATTAAGTACTTTTCTACATTTTCTGAAAAAATGAAGTTGCTGCATCGTTAATGATGAAAGTCTGCAAAATCCAAAATGTCTGAAATGGATTTTTTCATATCAAAGTCGATAAAAAGCAGTAAAAATGGAAAACGCGTTGGCTTCATTACTTATAACCTTCACCTAAATCTTTTTCTAAAGCTGGGCGCCAGACGGCGGCGCCCACCTCTATCTTCTTCTCAACAAAATAAGTTAAATGCGGGGGTATGCCAATGAATAACAAAAAGAGCTTACAATAGATGGCTATTGTAAAATGTATAAGCGACTGCAATTTGAGAATTCTTGAATACATACTCTACTATTTCAAGCAACAGCTTATTCTTCACATGGTCTATATCAGATAACAAATTCAATTTTCAAAATGATCTCAAATAAATTTGTTATGCTCTGCATAAGCTCTATTTTGAATATAGAACACTTCATGTTTCTATATGGTCTAAGAAAATAAATGAGCTTTCCAATACTCAGGAATAAATATATGATATTTGCCAGTGTCCTAAATTTTTGAAGACTTGGATGCACTCTGCTCGGAGGAACCAGGGGGAAATAGACCCTAAATAATACATTTCATGGTCCTAGATTTTAAATTTTTTACGAAAATTTTTTTGATTTATCCAGTCAAAATCAAATTTGGAAACCTGACGGGGGGGACATTCCACCATGCCCCCCCTGCGTTCGCCACTGGGAGGAACAATGTGGTTCTCAGGGAATTTGCTGTGACCAAAATAGAATCGGATCAAGGGTTTGGGATTAATAATGTGAAAATCGAAGAGACGAGTCTTGCGCAAATATTACTAAGAAAATAAGGCTAAAGGGCTCGAAAAACCTATTTCTCGTTTCTAACACTACTGTAAATACCTGCTCTACTAACAACGAGATCAGCCTATGGTAGCGAACTTCAAGCTATTACACATTCTATATAGAAAATTTAAAAGCTATGGGAATGCAGAAATTAATTACGTCATTATGGAAAAAGAGAAATTTGGTCAGATTGGAGTAAATTTAGTCCGTATTTATAAATAAGAATTTGGTCATAACGTAATATTAATGATATCGATGCAACATGGAATTCTAAAAAATTGATTGCTGTGAAGAATTACCCATATTCTAACTGAGCCATCTTCAGAAGCTGTTATCCACTTCTCTATGAATGTCGACCATCTTACGAATGAAACCTCTGATGTATGACCAAGTAATGTGTTGACCAAATGCATCTCCTTTCCATTAGTACTGAACTCGCGAATGTAGACTGCCTTATCAGCTGACGCGTATGCAAATTCACGCCTAAATTACATAAATGGAATACTGATGCTTCAAATCAATACAAGAGATCAAACTTTAAAATCGGCAAAAGATACCTTTTTGGTGAATACGCCATGTCGAGAATAGCACCATCGCACGAGACTTCGGTAGCAGCTTTAATTTCTTTAGGATCTTTACTGATAATCGGAGCTCCCATTTGACACGTATCTTCCAGGCTAAAAGCATACGTAACATGCTGTTGATATTAAATTTAAAATTATCAAAAAAAATTAAACCAATCATTATTTGTCATTACCAGGAAAAAAATCGGCTGTCCGCTATCAGAAGTAAGCCATCAAAACGTAAAAAAAATATTTTAGAATATAAAAAATTTTGGCATGATTTTCGCAAAATAAAGCAAAATCATTGAGGCTAAAACACCACAAATTTGACTAAAAATTGCAATATTTTTTAAAATATTAGCAAAAGAATGATACAACAAATAATCTAACGACATTTCTGCGCAAAATTTAAATTTTGAGCCTTAAATCCTATAATGGTACCAGTAAAATATACAATTATCAATTTTGTTTCTATTCTGGATTAAAAATTCTTCGAAATGGTCAAAATACATTCAAAAAATATGATTCTCAATGACAAGCAGTGAATATGCAAGTACTATAAAATTTTATTTAATCATTTGAAACTTATATATTTATCATAAATATCGTGATTAAAAACAAATGTGAAATTCCTTCGTAAAATTAGGAACACCAGGATTATAAATTCTTTAAATAATTAGGCTTTAATCATTTTAGAATCTATGACTAATTTAGAGGTCGACGGTAAACCGAACCGAAACTGAAACCACGGTTTTCACTAACATGGTTTCAAACGGTTTTTAATGATTGGTAATTTCGCATTTCTTAGAGAACGATTAAACCTTGGTTTCTGCTATAATTTTGCAAACTTTAGGAGCACGATCCTGCTTTATGGAGAGAACTGGTCTTTCTGGTGTCAATGCTTCTTCTCTCATTAAGACTAAGAAAAACTTAAAATTAATCTTGTAAAACCATAAGAAAATATAGCTTTGAAATTACATGTTTTCATTGCAGAAAAAAAACCGAAACCGAATCTCTAAACTAATTTTACCAACCTTTCCTTTGTAAGATTCCAAACGCAAATGCGTCTGTCCCAGCCTCCAGATATCTAAATGTAACTTAGTCTCAAACGCTTTGAAAAAGTTGCGTACCAAATACATATGATCAGTTGGCTTCGGCCTCGGCACTAAAGCAAAACATGTGACGCAATTCTTATGGTTGGAGAAGACCGTTTGACAGACAAAGCCTGCCACGCGATTGGTAACTGAGGCCTAAATAAAAATAAACAGTAAGCCAGCGATTGACACAACCCTGACTGGGTCGATCATTTAAGAAATTCAGGACCAAATAAAATTTTGTTTTTTTTGTTTATTTGGCATTGACTTCCATTATGCTAGAAAAGATTAATAAGAAAAATTAAGCAATAAAATTGAAGTGGTAAAAATAGTTCATGAACAAATGTAACACGAGCCCAAAACGGGCCCGAAATAATGTTTGACAATCTGTGTGGTAAACTAAAGATTCAAAACAAGAATGAACTTTGATAATTATATACACGATTAATTTGAGTTCAATTATGTAATATTTGGCTGTTTAGTATAAAATATTTGAAGCTTCATTACAGCTGCTCATAAAACAACATTTTAATTTTCAATGGCAGCATTAAGGCCACGGTTAGACTAGTGACTGGTTCAAAAGTGATCTGTCACGTTTGAAAGAATTGCACGTCTAACCACCCGAGATAATTAGCGATGTGACGATCACAAGCAAATCGAACGCGCGCGATTTTTTGATGATCGTCACATCGTTAATTATCTCGGGTGATTAGACATGCGATTCAATCAAAATGTGACAGATCAGTCACTAGTCTAACCGTGGTCTAAGGTGCATTCAGACGAGCATCTTTTGATGCACATCTTTTAATGAATGTGCGTTTAGACGAGCATCTTTTTGACGTATAGCAAATGATCAAAAAACGCTCGTCTGAATGCAGCTTAAATTATTAATGGAGCCAACCTACTTAACACTAGAACTAACAAATTGNTTATTTACAAGTTAATATACAATACTCTAACAAATGTTGGTGTTTTATTGGGATTTTTACAGATTTGATTTCTTTGTCGTCTATCAAACTAAATATTCATTGAATTACAATGTCTATTAGAAACCCATCTGCATCAAGTCTATCTATATTATTTTT
Source organism: Hofstenia miamia (assembly GCA_900660155.1). Taxonomy (NCBI): domain Eukaryota; kingdom Metazoa; phylum Xenacoelomorpha; order Acoela; family Hofsteniidae; genus Hofstenia; species Hofstenia miamia. The sequence goes on from CABFPE010000026.1 coordinate 699,541, forward strand.
TAAAATTTGCGCTGCGGCAGATGTATGTGGAAGATTCTCTCCACACATTGCAAAGTTTGAGGTGTCCACATCTATATGAAGATCTAAGCCCCAACATGTATCACATGTACACTGACCTTCCAACGGATGGAACAATACGTGTAAAGTTTTATTATTGCCAAGCAATATATCCTCGAGATTTATTAATTTATCAACATTCTTCAAAACACACATCTTGTGCTCAGTGTTAGACAGGATTTGAATAGCAGCGTTGAATGTAGTTGATGACATCTCCAAAAACAGATATTGTGAATACCTGCTTAAAAATTTTTTAGATTTATATAGACCGTTAAAACTTCTGATAGGTTAATTTATAATGTCTATATACGGGGATAATGTCTATATATGGTAATAATATTAGTAACACCATACAAGGGTTTTATTCCATATTCAAAAATTTTGAAAAAATGTTTACAAAACTCAGACAAAGACATTTAAATTTTCGAGCATGTTAAATTTATATTTTAAAAAATTGAGCGCAAACTCATTTTGCAAAAGCGCCTGGTATTGTCAATCATTCTGAAAATTTGACAGTTTAAAAGCTTTTTTTCGAAATAAACTCCACCTGCTTTCAAGAATACCCAACTTGTTAAAAGCCACAGCCCCATAAAACCATCAGAAATACATTAAATTTACAACTCGCATAATTCCTAGCAAGAGTAAGTAATAAGATTCCACCAACTTGTTAAAAAGCCACTCTTCATAAATTATTAATTTTATGACTCCCTAATTGGGCATCATTGCTTTGGATTCAACCAATTAGCTTCGACCCTGGATTACTAATTTAAAATTCTCTACTTACAGTTTTAATTTTAACGATACCAGTTGCTTTTTGTTTCACGCTATACTTTAAAAATGAATTCAAACAATTTTTCTGACTTCCTTATGGGATGGAATGCCTAATACGAACAGATCATAGAAGATTCCCTTTAAAGGGATCCCTTGGANGTTTGAAAGAATTGCACGTCTAACCACCCGAGATAATTAGCGATGTGACGATCACAAGCAAATCGAACGCGCGCGATTTTTTGATGATCGTCACATCGTTAATTATCTCGGGTGATTAGACATGCGATTCAATCAAAATGTGACAGATCAGTCACTAGTCTAACCGTGGTCTAAGGTGCATTCAGACGAGCATCTTTTGATGCACATCTTTTAATGAATGTGCGTTTAGACGAGCATCTTTTTGACGTATAGCAAATGATCAAAAAACGCTCGTCTGAATGCAGCTTAAATTATTAATGGAGCCAACCTACTTAACACTAGAACTAACAAATTGCTTATTTGCGCATGCATTCATTAAAACAATTGCAGGTGTATACACCTCCAAATATATTGATAATCCATTTGAATTTGCATGTGTAATTTTTTGTATTATTTTACAAAATGTTCTTCTTTTAGATGTTCTATAAAAAAGATATCGGCCTAGAAAGCATTAACTTAGAGCCCAGCGATACAATAATATTCACGGAGACTTCTTTATGATTGAAGGTCTACGTGACATAATGGCGATTCTTGGGCACCCGCATAATGACAAAGTTCGACCAGGATTCATACGGTTTAAAAATAAATCAGGAACTTCTAAGGCATATATTAAAAAATTAAAGGCCCTAAAACGAACCCAACATCCATAAAAGTCGGGTGTCGGGCTTTTATAGGTTTCAGGTGTATATAGAACTTTAATACACACATGTATATTTCAAATGAAGCAACCCACACATACAATAATAGAAGAGACATGTTATAAACCCGATTAAGTTGTATACGATCTATACGAACCATTTTAAAGCTATACACCCAGTAAACATAAAACTGTTGTAACGACGTCGTTTTTGTGGTGTATTGGCGTGTAATTGGCGTTGAATTGTTTGAGTGGCGTTTGTAGTGCGGATTAGTGGCGGTGTATAATTGCGTCTAGCAAAAAATATTTAAAAATAGGAATAATTTTAGTATTATGACAATTTGAAGATAAATTTTTTAAAAACTGCATTTTTATTGATAGTTTGTCGTTTTATTGTGAAAAGACGTTGTTTTGTAATGTCGTTTTAGTGCCGTTATTACGTCGTTCAGCGACGTCGTTACGACTGTTCTATGTTTACTGAGACAATGAATGAAAATTGTTAGCGCATTAAAATACACTAACATAAAAATAACGCAGTTCGTTCAAACCTGGATCATGCCTTAGATAATTTACTGCTTTATCTTGCTTTAACAATAAGTTTGCCAAAATACCTTACTTTAGTAGTTCAAGCATAACGCAAAATATTCAATTAACATATCTCTTCAAATTTGATATCCTAATGATATAATATGTATTATTCGTACTTATCTGCATTGAAAGATGTTTACATATATTTAAAAATTAGCTTTAATCAGGGACGGAGCTACTAGGAGCCATGCCCCGTAATTTTTTTTAAAGTAAAAACTGAATATTTGAATAAATTCTTTTAACTCAAATAATATCGCATATGCATAAAATTAGTTTCCAAAATACTAGGTGATAGTTCAACATGGATATCTTATTGAATTCTCCATTTATTGAAAACGCTCAAAGTTAACTTGTTCATAGTGTAAACTATTTGAGTCTCAAATTTTATGACCATACTGATAACACTGGTCTGCATAAAAATTGTGGGCAGGCAAAGTTCGAATCTGATCTCAGATTTTGTCTATTGAATCAGGATTTGGAGAAATTTAGAAATTAAGGTTTTGCATTTAAGCCACACTTAGTAAAATAATTAGAAGTGATTGGCCAGGAAAATCAGCATTGATATCGTTCATTTACCTGCCAAATCAATATCATTACATCACTTTTTTATTATTAGCAGTTCAACCTACTACATTTATATAATTAAGTTGGGAGTGGTAATAATTTTAGACTATTTTAGTGGCTGAAGCAGTTAGTAGCAGTAAAGCAGACAAGCTCACAGTGTCATGTGCACAACACGCAGCTCTGGTTGAACGTGTTTATGAGCTTGTAATTGCAAAGGGGCTCATCAATTTTAGACAAAAGCTGTGGAACATGGACATTAGTTTACTAATGCTTACAGTCAATGAGAAACATAGTTTCTTACGGTTAGGTTCCATAATATACTAAGACCACGACTGGCTGATATGTGGTGATCTTAAAGTTATGGTTATCATCCTTGGTAAGACCACGACTGGCTGATATGTGGTGATCTTAAAGTTATGGTTATCATCCTTGGTAAGCAAGGAAGATACACAAAATATCCCTGTTTTTGTGCAAGTGGGATAGCCGGGCTAACGCTGAGCACTATGAACGCAGGGTTTGGCCTTCAAGAGAAGAATTAGCACCTGGCATGTACAATATAAGAGCCATGCCCCTCGTAAATTTCATCAAAGTTCTTCTAACTCTTCTCCACATCAAGCTAGGCACCATAAAGTAATTTGCCTCCAGACGATAGTGCGTATAGATATCTTGTTGAACAAAATTAAGGCAGGTGTAATCGTTGGACTCCAAATTCGTGATCTTATCAAAGATTCTGAGTTTGACAAAGTTTTGTGCATGACAAGAAAAGCATGTGGTCGGCATTCAAAGTTCTAGACACTAACTTTTGGGGAAATCACTATTCATCAAATTATGATCAGATTGTGAGTGATCATCTTGACAGTATAAAGAAGCTCGGATGTCGAATGAGCATCAAAATGCATTTGAATTACTTTCCTTGATTTCAGAAAGGAACAAGGTGAACGTTTTCATCAGGATAAGCGACATGGAGCATCGATACCAAGATCGTTGGGATATCAGTATGATAGCTAACTTCTGCTGGAGTTTGAACCGAGACGAACCAAATGAAAAACACAAAAGGAAATCAGTCCGCAAGTCTTTTCTCTAAGCTCCTATTCTTTTCATTGTACAATACTCCTGGATGATTTGTATGATTTTCTAAAGTTTATTGAGAATATATAGTGCAAACCTGATTATTATGTCTTTTACATGTTGAAACTTGAAGTTTATAGGCCATATTGATCAACATATTTTTGACAGCATTCAATGCAATTGATTCTGATTTTATAATAAAGTTGAGATTTCAAAAGAATTGAAATATTCAGGTAATTTTTTACGCAAGAATAAAAGTATTGATTCACATAGTTTTATAAAATAGTTGTTTTTCATAAGTAGTATAAAAGTAGTAAGAATATGATTTTTTGCAAAAGCGAGAGATTTCTTTTTAAAATTGCAAAAAATCCTGACCTGATGAAGTATTCTTGACTTGATATTCGGAGCATACTTGAATTATAAAAATACACCTCATTTCATTAAGACAACAGAAAATGAGGTTTTAAATGCAGACCAGTGTAATTGGCCAAAGCATTGCAAAGTTATTCAGGTATCAGGAGAAAAAAACAAACTGATATTACAGTGGATGCTCTATAAGGAAGAGGAAGCAAACGAAAGTCGATGATTTTGTCTCAACACCAACAAGTACGAAGAAAGTGTAAAAGATTCACATACAACATATTGGAGTTTTTAGAAAGTTATCCAACCCAGTAAACATAGAACTGTCGTAACGACGTCGTTGAACGACATAATAACGACACTAAAACGACATTACAAAACAACGTCTTTTAACAATAAAACGACAAATTATTAATAAAAATGCAGTTTTTAAGAAATTTATCTTCAAATTGTCATAATACTAAAATTATTCCTATTTTTAAATATTTAATGCTAGAATTAGACATCGCCACTACTAACCCGCACTATAAACGCCACTAAAAAAATTCGAAGCCCATTAAACGCCAATACACCCCAAAAACGACGTTGTTACGACAGTTCTATGTTTACTGGGAAGTGGTTCTGGTGAAATCTATTATTCCAAACTTACTATGTTCAATGAAGGCAATTTTAAGGAATATGAAAAGAACGTGTTGAAGAAAACCGAGATCAAGCATTAATGATTACTTTGAAAGAAAATATTTACTTTGTAATTTGGAACGGTGTTCATTCCTTTAAAATGGATCTAACCTAATCAATTCCGGTAAAGTTTTTCCAGTCATTATCCAATAGTAGTTAAAACTAAAAATACTATCATCCAATTATTTATATGAAATTTAAACTTAAAGTTTGATAGGCTAATCAACCAGAGGAAGGTTAGAAATATAATAACCACAAACGAACTTACAGGTGAGATGATTTCCATTTCTAGATCTTTATCTAGAGCCTCTTGTGAATCTCGAAGTTTACTGAGATTTTCAATTTTTGATAAAGCTTGAACAGCTTTTTGATCAAAACCCCAAACATCTGAAACAAGTAAGCAACTAAAAAACTAGAATTATTGCTCACAGATTTGGAAGTCTTCGCAGCCGCAAACCAAGAGGTCCATATCTTCAATGAACAATTGACAGAGTATTGACATCTTCGTGTCTTTGTAATGCATTGACTAAAAGTGGTCTTTTTTATTTTCTTTAAAGTAAACCTGTCATTACTGCAAGTAATTCATCACTATATTTAGAGTATTTGGATGATCTGGAAGTAGGCCGAGGCTTTTTCATTTCATTTGCTGGTAAGCCCAAATGGTACAAGTCACGTCTTCCACGTATCTCTTTGGCTCTAGCACGAGCATCTTTATAATGAAGAAGATCACAACTAAGATATGAAAACACTCGTAAATTAACATAAAATATAATATTAAATAGAATATAATGTTACTATCCAATAATAACGTTTCTCCTCGATAGATGGCATCAGAAACTAAAAATAAATTTTATTGATGAATATGATATTTATTGTTATTTCTATTTTTTCCTTGTTTTTCACATGTAATACATATAACAGAAACTCATCTAAATATTTACAATGCACTATTTTTAGGCGGCTGTCAGACTAGCAATATATCTGAAAGCCCTCCAAGAAATTATTTTGTATTGTATAATGATAAAACTCCCTATAGAATTAAGTCAATAGAGATATAAGTCATTATAGTAAAACCAAAATTGTTGTAAGAGTGCCAAAAAACTGCTTGGGCGTTACTAAAACAACCACGTTTTTTCAGTTTACCGGAAGGCAAAACACATCGTTGCCAGACGTATAATTGACGAGTACATACGTCTCTCTCCCATAAAGGAATATACAGGAATGGCGAGTAACCTCGTTTCCCTCTGATTTTGAAAAAGTGACTTTTTGACGAGTTTACTCTTCGTGAACTGAAAAAAACAATTTGGGTCTAAAACGAGTATACTCGTCTTTGCTGGGCAAGGGGTTAACAATTAAAAAAATGGAATTAAAAATGTTTGTAAAACATTTCTGAAGTTAATAACATACCTGTATTTGAAAATATTGGATTGGGCACGCTCCCATTTGCGAATATTACCATCAGTAGCCCCACTGAATAGAAGAATCGGGTACTTTTCAGCTAAACAATTGTCTGATATCAGAACGTCAACAACATATCAAACAAAACCAAATCATAAGGAAAACTACACTTTTCAAGAAATCTCACAATGTCAAAAATTTATTTAATAAACTGCTCAAAAATATGTAAATGTATATTCTGAACAATCAAAAACTAAATCTGAAATTTATATATATATATATATAGACTGCTCAACCTACTTCTATTCGTCGTCGAGATTTCGGATGAAAGTTTATGAATTTCCAAAATGAAAGAAAAGAACAAATTACTATTTTGCAATCTAAAAAAGATTGATACTTAAATATAAATCAATAGTTCATTTAATGCACATATAAATGATAAGGAATCTACTTATTTAATACAAATTATCATATATATATATATATATATAGTACTGGCCAAAAGTTTGGGAACACTTTTCAAATTTAGAAATTTTTGTATTTTACACTAAAAAACGCCATGTAGATACAATATAATAACACCGTGTAGAAAGTAANTGACGTTGAGGTCTGGGGAGTATCCCGGCCAGTTCTCAATCAGCCGAAAGTCTTGTGATGCAATCCACTGTTTCACAACTTTGACGCTGTGGCAAGGAGCACCANGTCTTGTTGTAGTACAGATGTTCCGCAAAGCTGCATAAACATGGGAACTTTCTCCTGAATTGTGAGGAACAAAATGCAGACCAGCACGCCCATTCGCAGTTATACCACCCGAAAAAATCACAGAAGGTGCTGAGCGGACAGTTTGTTGCGTGTAACGTGTGCTGAATCTTTGGTTTTTTGGTCGTCGAACGTGTGGCCGGTATTATGTAAACTGGCAGATCTTGGATTCTTCACTAAAGATTACTTGATGCCACATCTCAGGGGCGTAGTGTTGGTATTGCCTGCAGAAGCGCAGCGATCTCGAATGTTCTTTGAAGATAATCAGGGTTTGGCTGCCGTTTTGCATAATGGAAGGTCAATTGACGCCTAATGGTGCGTGTTGATACATTCTGCACTACCGCACCTAGATTTGCTTTGACTTCAGAAGATGAAGAGAATGGTTGATTGACGACGTAACGGTGAATGAGACGGTCCTTCTGAGGGGTTGTCACTTTTGGTCTTCCAAACTGCTTGCGAGAGGAAAAATTTTGAAGTTGCTGATAGCGAGTAACACTTCTGGATATCGAAGATACTGACACGGCCATTCTAACAGCTATAGCACGATAATTGTACCCCTCCTCGTACAAGATATGAATTTGAGCACGCTTTGTTGGTGAAATTTCACTACCACGGACCATATTTCAAACTATAATGATNAGAAATTTTTGTATTTTACACTAAAAAACGCCATGTAGATACAATATAATAACACCGTGTAGAAAGTAAATAGTTAATTCAGAAAAACTCACCAATGTTTTGTACGTCCGCCATTATTGGCCAAACACGCAACAATGCGATTTGACATTGACTCGACCAGCTTTCTACAATTATCATCAGTAATCTCTGTGCAACATACCACTTTAATTTGTTCCTTCAGATCGTCGAGTGATGTGCATTGGCGCTTCCTCAAACAGTTTTTGATGTGATGCCAGCAATTTTCTATGACGTTGAGGTCTGGGGAGTATCCCGGCCAGTTCTCAATCAGCCGAAAGTCTTGTGATGCAATCCACTGTTTCACAACTTTGACGCTGTGGCAAGGAGCACCATCTTGTTGTAGTACAGATGTTCCGCAAAGCTGCATAAACATGGGAACTTTCTCCTGAATTGTGAGGAACAAAATGCAGACCAGCACGCCCATTCGCAGTTATACCACCCGAAAAAATCACAGAAGGTGCTGAGCGGACAGTTTGTTGCGTGTAACGTGTGCTGAATCTTTGGTTTTTTGGTCGTCGAACGTGTGGCCGGTATTATGTAAACTGGCAAATCTTGGATTCTTCACTAAAGATTACTTGATGCCACATCTCAGGGGCGTAGTGTTGGTATTGCCTGCAGAAGCGCAGCGATCTCGAATGTTCTTTGAAGATAATCAGGGTTTGGCTGCCGTTTTGCATAATGGAAGGTCAATTGACGCCTAATGGTGCGTGTTGATACATTCTGCACTACCGCACCTAGATTTGCTTTGACTTCAGAAGATGAAGAGAATGGTTGATTGACGACGTAACGGTGAATGAGACGGTCCTTCTGAGGGGTTGTCACTTTTGGTCTTCCAAACTGCTTGCGAGAGGAAAAATTTTGAAGTTGCTGATAGCGAGTAACACTTCTGGATATCGAAGATACTGACACGGCCATTCTAACAGCTATAGCACGATAATTGTACCCCTCCTCGTACAAGATATGAATTTGAGCACGCTTTGTTGGTGAAATTTCACTACCACGGACCCTATTTCAAACTATAATGATAGTGCTTTTTCAGTGAAAATGTATTATGTGTAAATCTAAAGTTGTGTTTATTTGATTGTCTAAATGAATCTGTTGTAAATTCTAAGAAAAAATTGGGAATTCCAGGAATTTTACGAAGTTTCCAGGAAANATATATATATATATATATATATATATATATAAACTTTGATGTATTACAACTTGTCAATATTTATGACCAATCCTTCATCTATATTGGCGAAATTATGGTTAACAACTTGTTTGAATTCTATTACTCCTGCGTATTCAACTATTTTTAACATAGTCTGATAATGTTCTATTGTATTGAGTTGGTCACACACTTAGCTTTGCAGTATTGAACCTAATTGACTATTAAAAGTAACATTAGAAGTAAGAATAGCATTAATAAAATAGAAATAACTTGTTTTTTAAAAAGGGCGCTGTAAACCTGCGAGATTATTTTGAAGTCATGATCAACACATAAGGGACTAAGAATAATATTAACGTAAATAGCTGTTCAAAAAATTATAACCTTAACCCTCCAATCACCTCCCCTATACCCTGCTGTCATTTTAACGAATTGAAATGACATGTAAAATCCACCCTAAATTAATACTATCCACTCCATCAAGAGTTGAATAAAATTCATAACAAAATCAACTTCTTGGAAACATAAGCTGCCTCTTTGTGATGCTCTTCCATTTTCCTTTGTCTGATCATGACAAACTTTTTAATGATTACATGATGTTTTTCCACTAATTTAACCATCTGCAAATGTAGATTAAAATTGTGATTTTTCATCATCAGCAAATCTGATGAAATATAAGCAGAGCATAGATAATAAATATATAGCACAATGTATAGGACAAGAAAGTGGTCGAACGTTGCACTCATAACTGTTGACAGCAAAAAATAATTGCTCAATATACTCTATTGATGCTCGATTTATACAAAACGCTTGCAGCTGTTGCCTATCTACACATCAGCAAAGTAAACACTGGTGTACAGACATTAAATAAGTTATATGCTTCATAAATCTTGCTTAACAGGATATATATATATATATATATACAATAGCTACTTTATGTAAACTTTTTGGTCATTGCTAGATACTTATGCATTCTTGCACTTATTTTAAAAAGAATTTTTATTTTACATAAACATGTACTGAGGTATGAATGAGTTTTACCATTTTTAAGAATTTCTTGAAGTGTTTGCATTTTTCGATATTAACTATTTTGAAATTTCAATGTACCATACGTACATAGCCTAACTAAAATCAAAATCCGGCAATTTTTAGAAAATCTTTGTACATATTTGGGAGCCTTATATATATATA
>CABFPE010000026.1:776246-787566 GCA_900660155.1 Hofstenia miamia
ATCAATGCAACTACGAAGAAAATGGCCCATGGAGTTAAATTGCTAACTAAGATTCAACATATATTACCAATGAATTGGAGGATTGTACTACTAAGATCTCTTATACTGTCGCATTTTTCATATTCTTCTTTTTTATTTACCAATGTTACCAAGAAAATATTTAAAAAACTTAAGAAAGTTTTTAATTGGGCAATTAATACAATCTGTAGTAAAAACGATCAAAGTAAAATATTAGAAAAACATAATATCGAATCATTAGAATACCTATTAAAATTAAATTGCCTCTTACTATTTTGGAAAAGACCTTCAGTAGAATTACAGAAAAATATACACAAGCGAACTAAGACTTATCACAAAATCAAATTTAAAAAGAAAATCTTTGAAAAATCATTTACCAATTTTACAATTGATTTATGGAACAAACTCCCTCCAGATATTAAAGAAGAACGAAATTTCAATAAATTTAAAAAATCATTAAAAATTTCACTAAAACGAAGAAGATCCAACTACTTATCAAATTATAGGACAAAGTCCATAAACTATAACAAAGCTATTGAACAATGAAAACCAACTATTTATATCATCAAGGACAATAAACTCTTGAAACCAAGACAAAGTATTTTTTCAGAACCAAGTTAATTTATATTTATTGTTTTAATTCTTCATAAGTGTTAATCACTTGATTTGTAAAAAACAAAAGAATTAAATAAATATTACTATTATTATTATTAAATTACAGCTTCAAACTCAATTATACATAATAGTTTTTGCTACATTGAATATTTTTTTAATCACATGCATTTTTAAATTTTCTATTTTTTAACTAGTAGCTTACTGAAACTATAAATTATACAAATTGATTTTTGCTGTGTTGTACCATTAAGAGGATATTAACTGAATATGTATTAAATTTTTGATGTCATAGCATAGTTTATACCATGCTTAAGCAGTTTTATAGATGTGTTTTTTCACCTATAATTTATTATTTCTGTGTGATCCATCTTTTAAATACCCATATTTTTTACATGTGAATAATACACTATTTACAAGCATTTGTAGATTTAGAAAACAATCTCAACATGGAGTTGACTAATTTAATGATTGGAAATCATATCCAACAAAGGTGAATTGAGTGTGTAGCAATAGGTCAACTAGAAGAACAGTGAATTGCCTGGAAAACACATTCTCATTTCTATATATCAACTACACAATTCAATGGAAAAGAAATCAACAAGACTGTGAGCAAGAGTCATAAAACAAGTAAACTGAAAAACGTGCAAAGTTGAAAAAGATATAACAATCAGCAAATATGTACATCCCCTGAAAATCCGTATAAACCAAAAAGAAATGCAGAGAAAAGACCATTGTGTAAAACTAATATCACAATAGTGTATTAATGATAGCATTTATATGTATAAATCCTACTAATAGCATTGCATGTATATGTATAAATCCTACTAATAGCATTGCATGTATAATTTATTCAGAAAGAAAAATTGCCTTTATCACGTAAGTCTATATTTCACATGCCTGTAATGTTTAAGTATGGTGAATATTTTCCTGTTTTGTATTAGCAAGAAGTGAATTAAGCACATGGAATTATTTATGTATAGGAAACTGGCAAAAATGAAATAATTACAATTATTACAGATATGTTAATTAGAAACATGTTCAATTTTTTACAATGAAAAATAGCAAAATATTGCTAAAACAAAAAACGCAATTGCCTTTATCATGTAAGTCTATACTTCCTATGCCTGTAATGTTTATTAAGTATGGCGAATATTTTTCCATTTTGTATATTGGATATTAGTGAAAAATGAATTAATTGCATGGAATTCTTACAATTAAATAGTAGTGCATTTGAAAAAACCGAAATGTAATCATTTGCATGTAATGCATAGACCCCCGGAAAATTAAATTAATTCCCACAATTGTGGATGTTAATCATTAGAATGTGTGGAATTTTTTACAATGAAATAGCAGTGTATTTGAAAAATGAGATGTAGCTCTTTGCATGTAACGTATAGATTTCCCAAAAAAACAAAATAAATTACAATGATTGTGGATGTTAATCATTAGAATGTGTGGAATTTTTTACAGTGAGATAGCAGTGTATTTGAAAAATGAGATGTAGCTCTTTGCATGTAACGTATAGATTTCCCAAAATTAAATTTGTTCATGGGCTATTGAAGCAATAGATCTGTATGTAATTTTTAAGATGGAAAAATTATTAGTCAACAATGTATCCTCACAAATGTGATGTAAACCACCCAGCTAACAATGTTGTGTATATCAACAAAAATGTGTGGAAACATGGTAATTGAAATTGGCCTCCATAAATAAATCATTATGTCAAGTATACAAGTATACAACTTCCACGACATCACTATAACACCCCCTGTCAATATCCACAACCTAATACAGGCCATGAGTCATAGTGGCACAGGCTTCCACCCACCTCTCAACCAATTAGAAAAAGTGTGCTCTCATCCTGGCCTCCCTTATTACTTATATTTCAATTAATTATATCAATAATATTTGAATGCTCTAAAAATGGAAACGGTTATTATCAAAGTTGGCAGGTTCTATTGATATAAATTTATTTCAAGAGCCTTTTTATTTGAAAATTATGAGTTATCATGTTATTGTATGCCCTATCACCCATAGCACAAGTTTTTAGCACAGATGTTCTTAGTTTTATTATATATTTTTTTCAAATCATGTGGTTTTTGTGATTTCTTTTACATTCTCATCATGATCAATTCAATTGCATTTATTTTCATTTTTTTGTTATCTCTTAATTAATGTATAAGTATATTTAGAACTCAATAATTTATAACTTGTCTTTGTTATTTAGAACCAATGAGGGCTTAATTTTGGGTTTTGGTGTATTGGCTGCCATTTGAAGTGGGAGTTATTCAGTTAAAATTTTCTCAAAATCAAATTCATCAATGCTTGACTGAGAAAATTCAGCTATTCACCCAAATCTGAACCAAATTATTCACTATCACTATTGAATTAATGTAATTGAGAAAATATATTACTATTTGCAATAGATGGACACTTGCCATTTTATTCATTAATTAAAATGCTTTCCTGAAATTTCTTAATTATAAAGCTATCTATTAATTGACATTGTTATGCAAAACAGTATTCATTTTGAATTTTCTTTGCCAATCAAATTCATTGAATTTCACTATTCTTTCGTTCTTGTGGCAAATGCCTCTATTCAAAGCAAAAGGCTCAATTCACTAATCATACTCAGTTAATCCCTTGCCCAGCTTAGCATTCTAGGATGAATTTCTAATAAATGCTTGCATAATTTTTTAGATTGTTTTCTCTAAGATTCAAATTGATAGATAATTTAATGCTAAGAGCAAAGTATAATTAATATTACTATATATATATATATATATGGTATGAAATCAGCAAGCAGTCCTAATATCCTATATATTGAGGGTTTTGAATCAAAGCTAGACTTACTGAAGCCACAGTTTAATAATCAACTCCTCCTGCTATTGGACATTTTCTATTAAAAGTCAAAGTAAAAGTAAACAGGAGATGTGATTTGATCACATAAAAATGAAACCCTTCACAATAAGAATTCAACTAATTATAGTATAGTTTGTATATATATATGCCCTACACTTTGGAAGCATAATTTTTTAGACGCGCATTTTTGTTTCAACTTCATTTAATAATAATTACAACCTGAACAATAACATTTAGACCAATAACAAACAATGAATTTGGAGCAGATATTTAACTCATGATATTCTTTTGCAAAATAATTCCGGAAAAATTCATAAAGATCTTTTTTATATGGATATGTCTCATCAAACAGATTTATTTTTATTCGGAAGAAGCAAAAATTCAATGATTTCTTTTTTTTGAAGAATTTGATGATTTGAACAGTAATTTAGCTTTTGATTTCAGGTAACTTCTACTGGAGACATAAGAAGAAATATGCTAGATAATATTTAAGTATCATTTTTATGTATTAAAAGTAGTTTAAAAAATTGTCAAGAAATAGATAAGATCTATAGTTTCAATAATCTGCCTCTATAGTTATGGCCTGACATAATCCATTTCATGCACTGCCTTTGAAATTTTTCAAATTTATCTAGATCACTTCTAGAAGGGTACCAGACTGTACAAGTGTAAAGTAAATTATACTGTATCAGGGATCTGTACAACGTAAGTTTAACCAAAGATCCCATCAGTGAGATTGTAGAACGATATTGTTCGGTAAAGTGACAATCAATTAGGATACTAAAATATTAACTATTTATCAAACGGTGAGCTCACGTTTATCAAATATTCATGCATGTGAAACAAACTTAAACGGGAAACCAATTATATAGACACAAGAGAATTCACTGATTGACTATTTTCTTAACTAATTAAGGTACCCATTTGCTTTTAATCGTATATTTTCAATGCAATTTCGGATCATAGTATGTCTACAGAACTAATGAATTTGGATGCTGTTAAAACTAAAATCATATTTTGCTCGTTAATTTTGCATATTTTAGGGTTTGTCTTTTTACTAAGGCTATATATTTGACATCGCGTATGAGATCGTCGAATTTATATTAAAGCAAATAAATTTTTGCTTAAATATTATTGCAGTGTCTTCATACAAATATGTTAAAGCAAACGCCCAAGCTTACCTAGTTAAGTGTAAAGCATTCACCGCTTTTCAGCTAAAAAATAGAATTACATCACATAAGATAATGTTATAAATAGGAAATTCAAATTTATCTTAAGCAAAATGTTTCCAACCAATTTCGTAAATAAATTGCTGAACAAAGAAATCAAAGCTGTTTGTAAAATCATTGACACAAAAGCTATGATAGAAGCAAGATTTTGTAAGTGAAAAGGGTTTACTTTGAAAAGTTTATGCATAATCTTTATTTGAATTAATTTAGCACAATTAATTTGGCCAATTCTATAAAACATTTTTTTCTTTTCATGATATTTGAAAGAACTTTAATGCACAGGAACGCAAAAAACTCTCCTATAGTTTATGAACATAAATTTAAAGCAAGATTGCTTCAAGCGAAAAACCATAACAAAATTACCAAACATTTTTATGAGAATTGTAAATCAACTGGTGGCCATACTTCAAAATTATATGGAATGGCTAAGGTCCATAAACCAACGATACCACTTAGGCCGATTGCAAGTTTTTGTAGCAGCATTAATACGAAATTATCTGAAAAACTAAATGCAATTTTATCGAAATTATCAGAAGCAAATATAAATGCGAATTCTAAGCAATTTTCTGAAAAGATAAGAAAGCAAGATAAGTTCATGGTATCTTATGACATTAAGGGTTTGTATACTAATGTTCCTCTAGAGAAATCAATAGATGTAGGAAAAAAGTTGGTGAAGAGCAAGAGACATAACAGTATATGATGTAGATTATTATACAACCAAGATCTTCTTATTATTAGCAACAAAGAATACACTAATGGAATTCAAGGGAGATTTTATCTGCAGAAAGTTAGATTAGCAGTGGAAAATTCGTTGATCCCAACTTTAGCTTACATTTAACTTTCAACAATTGAAGAGCAATATGTTGAAAACAATATGGTATTCAATTTCTATGAAAGACATATTTGCTTTAGTAGACAATGAAAAAAATGCAGAAATGTGAACTAATCTAAATTTAACAGATAATAACATCAAATTAACAATGGACGGAATGCAAAATCTTTTATAATTGGAATGTACAAGAAACCATCAGATACTTAATTAAAAGAGCAATACATAGGATATTTGATATTGGAAGCTCTTATGCCAGCAATAATTTAATTTATAAATTTATAAAATAATAATTAATTCAATTTATAAATATAGTCTTCTTTTGTGTTTAAAATTAAATTTGCCACTTTTTAAAATTTAAGAAATTATAATTACTATTGTAAAATCTAGTAAATTTAGAGGGAATAATTTGTAAAACTGGCGATGACTTTGTAAGTCGAAATATATTTTTTGCATGTTCTTATTAAGGTTAATTAAGCTCCTAAAAAAATTGGACCATTATTAAGAAAAATTAGGAATACAATTATGTATTCCCCTCCCCCTCCCAATAAACAAATTATGTAAAAATCCGAATAAAAAAGGGTTAATTTTCAGTGATTTTCTAAAATTCATATTTGTCATTATTTTAAAATTGTTTTATTGTGATGTGTACTACAGGTATATCATTTGGTTTCTCTCTTAATTTTTTCTAAAAAATTTTCTCTATTATTATGAAACAGGTTGTGCAATATTAATCGCATCTGCTACAGTTCATTAAATTGTGTCTTGAAGAGACCATGAGATTTGCATTTTTCATATTAGGTCTCTCTTGTAGGTGTGTTGTTCCATTACCGTTCATTATATTGTTCGATTCCAGTGCGACCTAAAATGGAAGACTCATGTCCAGGATATAGTTAAGAAAGCTACCAAGAGGCTGTTCTTCTTAAAATCCATAAAGCGCAGTGTGTTACCAGGTCATCATCTTATCACCGTGTATTTTGCAACTATACGTTCTGTTCTTGAATATTGTGCCCCAGTCTGGCACTATGGATTAACAAACTCGCAAAGCCGGAAAACCGAGAATATCCAAAAACGAGCACTCTGTATAATCGAGCCGTCCATGCAGCATCACGAGGCGTTGGTTTTCTTCAAACGTGGCTACGCTAGCGGCACGCAGGGAGTTTCAGTGCGACACATTGTTTGCAAATATGCTGAAAAGGGATAATTGTCTCCATCACTTAATCTCAAGTCATCGGTCACTGCAGTATGATTTACGTGATATCCGCAATAGAATATTGCCATGCCATACATCAAGATTTGAAAAATCTCTTATTTCTGCACAGATCAGTAAGATGGATCATAACTATTAGTATTTAGTGCTTAGTAACTGTTAGCAGTTAGTGTTTTTTGGTGATTTGTTTTGTATTTCTATCATTATTATTCAACCCACTTCTTAGGTTGCTAGTGATAAATAAATTTCCCTCTCTCTCTCTTTCTCTCTCTTTCTCTCTCATTGTTCTAACATTTCTAGATGATTACAGATAGCAGCATCAGAGGCTGTTAATATTCACTCCTGCTTGTTGTTTGATTTTCCAATTTCCAACTATTCATGATTTCAATTTGTTTTATGGGATTTTCACCCCTGATCTTTAATACAAATATTTTATATGCGTCATAAATTTCATAGGACTTCTGCGCATTTGGCTTTTATTTTGTGGTCTTTTTATAAATTTCTCCGTGAATGACGGGTATGCGAGAAACGGATTTCTGAATATTAGAGTAACAGTATCCCATGTTCATGAAACTAATTAACGTATTTTTCGGAGTATAAGGCCACCGGGTTATAAGCACATAAAGCGAAAAAAATATTTGAATAGACCAGTTTTTTTAATAACTGTCAATTTTACACAAAAATTACGCTAACTTTTCTAATAAATCTCTTGCCACAAATCTATTGAATATATTGTTTTTTTTTAATCGGAATTTAACATTTGGACGATAGTGACATCAAGCAAGCCCATACATTAGTCATTTTCGATTTTTTGTGTCTCTTATAGACCGAAAAATACGATAAATTTTATTTCAACAATTTTTCTTCCTGTTGTTTCTACAAACAAGTTCGTAAATATATTTAGTATATTGAGAACTAGTTGAAAAAAATTATGCCCAATCTGTTAGATAAAATACGGCGCACGGTGATTTTCTACCGCTGGACAGTAATTTTACAAATGTTGTAATTCCCACTGTTTTAACAAGATGTTTCAGTTCTCAACAATGACAAGGTATGGTAAAACAATTAAGCTACTCTGTTTTTCAATTTTACTATATGTAGCAATAAAGTCTGTAATACTACGATCAACTTCATCCTCAAATGCTTACAAAAAATGCGCAAAAAATAAAAACTTTATCACTTATGGATTCGATTGCAAACTCATGTTCATTGGCTGTTATAAAATGTTCTCTTCAGAAATTATTCAGTGGAAAAGAACAGACGACAATCGATTCAGTGGCTTAGAGTGCGCTGTTTTTTGCCAAAGTCGTCAGAAACGATTTCTGGCAATTATAAATGAAAGCCAATGTATTTGCTTTGATACACTCAAAAACTTTTCAAAATTTAGGTGTAATTATAAGTGTGGTGTTCTACATAGATCTACAGACATTAAAAATGTATTTATCTACAAACAAGTAGCTGTTCTTCCAAGCTCCTTTTCAAGTATCAAGAAATATAATTCAAACCATCCAAATTATAGAGGATGTTATCCAATCAGGAATGGGGACTTTACGTCTATCTACTCAAATTCCCAAATGACAATAGAAAAGTGCATTTCTATGTGTAATGAAATCTCACATCTTGCTTTGTTACTTAAGGGCGACAGTTGCTTATGCATAAACATCTCCCTTTGGTTTCATTTGCACGACCGAGTGGAAGAAATGTCGTGTAATATTGTGTGTAAAGGGAACAAAAGCGAAAAATGTGGAGGTAACACTTCTGTTTCAGTATTCCGTACAGTTCTAGAGTTTGATACGTGCTTTAGGAGAAGAATAGGAACTGACCTTCCACGAAGATATTTGTTTAGTTTTCCTTCATCTGGAAACACATGGATTCGATTACTCTTGGAACTAGCGTCCGGTTTGTATACTGGTAGTATTTATCACGACAAATCTCTTTTTCAACAATTTGCGGGTGAGAAGATGAGATGGCGAGGTGACAAATTATTGTTCATAAAATCACATATTGCTTCGCCTCATCTTGTCATAGACTGCAATCAGTGGGTTGTTTTGGTGAGAAATCCATTCGATGCTATTTTAGGCACATTCAATTTAAAAATGGTTTCTCGTCATAATCGTCTGCAGGATGTTAACATGAATGAAACAAACTTTCATTTGGGGGTTGCTACTGAATCTGATTTTAGAAATCACTGGAATGAATTTGTTGGACCTTGGATGCGACGATGGAATACTACAAACTCTGTATGGCTTTTTGGATTTCGAGGTAGCAAGTCTCTAGTGTATTATGAAGATCTTAAAATTAATCCAATAGGACAGTTAAGAAAAATTTTCGTGGACTTAAATTTTTCAATTTCTGAAGAGCGTTTGCTTTGCACTTCAATGAATCAAAGAGGACATTTTAAAAGATCACACTCTGCTACTCAAAGTTCGCGGTTTTCAGTGTTTCAAGAAAACTACGTGAATAAACACATAAAATATTTTAATAACGCTGTCCTTCACCATGGGTTTATGCCCGCTCCCAAATATTTGAAATAAATACTTTGTTTGTTTGTAAGCATCATAATATTCCAATAAATATACATTCAAGTATGTGTAACACAAAAAATGTTAAGCATGCCCAGGTGCCTTCAAGAGTAAGTCAAACTCAATATTTCAATAATACATGTTTACTTTAATTTCAACACATCAAGCAAACTTGACGATTCAACAGGAAAAACTTAATTTCGCACGTCAGAATAAAGTTCATAAAATGACTAGATCTTAATACTTTGTATGGGTAATTGAGGGAAATTACACTGCATGTGAAGTAAAATTAAGGAAAAATTATATTTTAGGGCATATAAATGTTTTAATTTATCATATTTGTAACTTTGCGTTGTTTTCATTCAAAGCATTTTTTAACTTCAGTGGTTATGCATGTATGTGAATTATAAGAAATTAAAAAATGGAAATTATTTTATTAGTTTAATATTTTTCAAAGCAGATATATTTGCATGTAGTTAATTGATCATTAAGTCTATAGGCATGGGAAATACAAGCGTTGAATTTTTTTCTGTTGCGACTTTCGCCATTGTCTGTAGGTATCTGAGCTGTAACGCAGTTTCACTTTGTCCCAACATGTTCGAAGCTTCAGCCATCGCTCGAGCAGCCGATTTCTCGCCTTCAGCTGATATCACTTTTGCTCTCGCTTCTCTTACGGACTCTGCTTCGGCTGCCATCGCTCGCTGAAGTTGAACGGGCAGGTTTAAATTTAAAATTTCAACTCTTTCTACCTGAAATAAATACTTCTAGTATAATCATGTAAGTTAATAGTAGAATTATAAACTTAATCAAACATTTCTAAATTTTTCAGTTTTTGGCAAATATTAAAATCATGATATTTTCTAATATTCTCTCACTGTTCATGAGCAAGCACCATCCGCTGTTTTTGAAAACATATTAAGCCCATACCTTCTTAATTTAGGTACAAATACATAGTATGGCATTCTTAAAATTATAAATTAAAATCGAATTTAGGCCTTCACAGAGCTATTACTGTTATAGATATTATGTTAGGAAAGATGTATTTTATAAATATTCTTAGTATACAAGATTGTAAATTGGCATAAGGTAAATTGGCCAGTCCCTTAGCCCTCATGTTTACATGAGCGTAACGGGAACCATTAATCCCTATATCCCAAGTGAAAGGTCTAATGGGATAAATAGGTCCCACCATTATTATGAAAGAAGCTTTTTATAAAATCATAAAAAAGTCATGCGAGGTTTTAAATATAGCCTACTAAATATGCATCATACAGTTTTTATATTAAAAATTAAATTACCTAGGTTCAGACTTGAAAGGGTTAACTTGAATCATTCAAAATCTCTTGAGGTTTCTGTATCAAAGTTAATTGTCAATTCTATGAGCTCACAAACCTCTTATTCCGTTGAATTCATTGGTGCGCTGTGAATTCCCTTCTCTTAAAGTTATTCTAAGCACAAAGGTCAGTACTGATTTCTTCTTGTAATGATTTGACAGTACCAATGAGTAAAATCGTTTTATTAAAACACAAGCGACAAAGATTACAATTATATACAATATACACTACAGGGTGACAAGTATGCCAGGACGCATCTTGGTAAATATTAACTAGTGTGCCAGTACATCCCAGGCAAATATGAGGTAAACACGTAACCAATACAACATCCTCCTTTTTCACTCGTTCTTAGTTGAAGCGATAGCTTGAATTTATTGGGCAAGCATAGTATTGTGGAGGTCTTCTTTCTCTTTGTGGTCTCTCCTTTATACGGGATGAATTGATGCTTCCCGACGTTGTTGGTGCTTCTTCATTTCCTGTTGCTTTGGTGATGTGGGAAGTGGATGCATCATCTTGAACTAACCCATCGAAATCGTCTATGGGGCTATAGCTCATTATTGTTTCTGCTGCCGTAGCTTTGCCCAAGTCTATCAAATGCCGTCGATTTCTTTGGATAAAATTTTTTCCCACTTTCACAATATATGATCTTGGTAATTTTGCTTTACCAACCACGACTCCAATAGAGTTTCCCAATGTTACAA
>CABFPE010000026.1:789684-825869 GCA_900660155.1 Hofstenia miamia
ATATATATATATATATATATATATATATATCATGTTTAAGCCATTATGCAGAAGAATCCGTAGTTCCCCAGAAATTTAGTTATAAAAGACAAAATAGAGGCAAGAACTTACGCTAAGAGGAAAACAATAGGCAAAAATTAAAGAAATAAAGGGCAAACATTTGTTGCCCAAGTATTATTTCATACTTATATTGAATCACTAAACGACCCCCTTTTATTTCAATGACTTCCTCGAATAATTATTTTAATAAAATGTCAAAGATTTTCCAGTAAAAGTATCATTCTCTATTTAATTTAAACTATCTATTCATCAAGTGAATATTAGAGTAGTTGGATATCAACGATGTTTATTTCAGTAAAGCGGCACTGAAATATACACTCGAGAATAAATTACTAAGCTAACTGTCCCCCACTTCTACCCTATAACTACTGCAGACGACATATGTACTTTGGAGATATTACAAATATGAGTCTTATTTACCTGATCATTTTACAACATTGTTCTGTGCACTGATAGTATAAAATAGCATACTTATTTATAGATTTTGTTTGTTGAAATAGTTCATTTTAATATGTTATGTTTTAGTGTCACAAAATAGTGTATTTACCGAACATATTTTCAAATTAGATATAAACCAAACAAACAGTAGTTGCAAATGCCTAAAATTGATCATTTTCATTGGTTTTTCCATCAATCCACATATTTTTCATGATGTATTCACATTTTTTGTCGAAAATCTACATGCCTATTCGACAAATCCAGTTGCACTTTAAAGATTCCTGCAGCATAACCAAAGTCCACTGAATATTACCATTTTAAATATTTTTAAAACATTGATTAAACAATTTGATATCCTGCAAGGCTATTTTCAGGTATTAATCCAATTTCTATTGAAATTTATTCTTCTGCCCAATTCTGTAAAATTGTCACATTCTTACCATACCTAATATTCAGATAATGAGTGGGTCCAATGCCAATGGAAACAACAACTAACCTCGAATATTCTGCTTTCTGAAGAATTTGAGCCCATTTAAGGCACGTATGAACAGCTTCAGAAGAGACAATATTCTATATCTTTTGGTGTTTTGGAAAAAAAAATATATATATATTTTATATATATAATATATATATATATATATATATATATATATATATATTTATATATATATATTATACATATAATATCTTCATTAGTTCGTAAGTTACAAGCGCTTAAAAAATTTTTTAGGAAACCGTTAGAACCTAAACAAGATAATACATTTATTTTAAAACTTAATAATCACGAAAAGCTCCGGGATTGTGTAAAACTGTAAGATTCGACACCTCGAAATGTGGGATTGCGAATTTGAAATTTATTTATTAACACTGCAAACCTTGACTCCCCATTGATCTGTAGCTTCATCTAAAAGTGACTCGATTAAAGAAACGATTCGATTTCTGTCAGACAACATCTGAGAGAGAGTCATTGTACCAAGCACATTGCGCAAGGTAGTTTGAGCCAATAAGCTAGTCGACAAGGCAACATCGTAAACATTCAGAACTGAGGCTTTAGGGTTGAATATGCGGTAAACGACTGTTGCATCAATGCTCACCGTTACATTGTCCTAAAATAAAGAAGTCACCTCATATGAAATGTCCAGAACTTTGAGACGATAATGAATTTAAAGGTATGTGCTCTTGAAAAAAGAGTTTATTATTAATAATTTAGGGAACTACTGTAAAGTTGAAAAATTTAAGCAGTGAAAATTATTTGAAAATAGGAGAGTGTTATACAATTCATGCGAAAATCTTTCAAAGTAGAGTTCTACCACACGATCTACGTTTCTGCGACAGAGATGGACATCGGCGAAGATTTTGACCGAAGTCCAGCCCTGTCTAAATCCGGTGCGGTCCATTTTATGATCCTTTTTTCAGGTTGATAAATCAAAGTTGGGTATTTCAGAAACTTAGAATGAAATCTATTTACACTGAATTAAAAAACTTAACCTGAATTTTAGAAGAGTATCTGATTCCCATGTAAAACATCAAAATTCAAATTAAATTATTCAATCCATTATTTACATATTATAGTGCATCCACTGCATTTGGGTTGCCTTCTTTGCAGAATTGCATAATGGTAAGTTATTTTTGAAATGTTGACCCATTTTTGCCAATATGTCGATTCAAGTCCAGCCCAGTCCATGTCCATCTTTGTTTTCCAGAACCATTTAGTCCCATTGAATGTATTTAAAAAAACTGAATTGACTGCTACGCAATA
This sequence comes from Hofstenia miamia, assembly GCA_900660155.1. Taxonomy (NCBI): domain Eukaryota; kingdom Metazoa; phylum Xenacoelomorpha; order Acoela; family Hofsteniidae; genus Hofstenia; species Hofstenia miamia. Next base: position 791,942 of record CABFPE010000026.1, read on the forward strand.
GTGTACACAAATCAACCCCAATACAGTGAATGCTACAAAATTTATGAACAATATGTTGAAAAATATTTTTTTAAATTTTACATCTTATACTCTTATAAAAATTTATTGATTATAAATTTCTAGCATATCCAAAATTGGTTTATTAAATTGAAAAATTCAAGAAGCCTTCGGCAATGATAAAAATAGGGTGAATTAGTATTTAATTAAGTGGGCTAGCATTGTCTCTAAATTTTTAGCACCATGTGCATCTTTGAGATACATGATATCCCCAAAATGTCCAAGGGCTTATTGTATACTGGCACTTTTAATAAATATGAATTGTATGTATTGCCAATTTGTAAAGGTCTGTCGAGGTAAGAATTTGTCTTAAATAACATGCAAATTAAAATTTATTTATAAGCATAAATGTAGAATAGGTGCAGAAAATTTCTAAGGAGATTTTTATATATTAATGGCGCTAAAACCAATTAAATATTAGAAATCATGATGTAACCATTGTTGTGAGATATCTAAGATTCATTCATTGAAAAGCACTGTTAAAACCTAATTATGAAAAACAAGCTAAAGGGCTCTATTTATAGTAAATTTTTCTTCATTAAGTGCATGGATGAGTTTAACCCAATAATTATATTTTCAACATATTTCATCCAAATGTTCTTCTATGCAGAAGAAGTGTGCCCTTTCAATTTTTCCTCAACACATAGTCCTTCAAGTTTTTTGTTATAAAATTATTATTTACCTCTCCTAATTAATTTTCATAAAATATTACAGAAAAAAGCAATTAATTACTATTATTAAGGATTAAGATTTATTAGCATAGATTTTTAATAAATTTTTTTATGCCAACATACATCTGACACAGCATGAATTTAATATATTCTGTTGTTTTGCTATAAAAGCATGGGTTTATTTGAATTCGATTACTATTTTTATAGGTTGAAGCCAAGGAATCTGCTCTTCACTGGGGTAGGAAACGCCAGACAGAATATGTTATATGGCTGAGTTGTAATTTTACTTGGATACTCTTGGGTTCGGGCTGATTCTAAGTTTGCATTTGTAGGGTTGTACTCGACCTAATAAATTAAGCTAGTTTGATTTTGTGATCTATCACTTTCAGCTAAACATTTATTTGTAATTTGTGGACTCAAATTTAGTCCTTAGGGCGCTTAGGCCTGGACATTATTGGGCTCATTGGTTCCCAATTCTGTGGGGATGAGTTGGTTGTGGGCTTAGATTTTGTGGTTTGATATGTAGAAAAGTTCTGAATTTTACTATGAATTTTTTTAATGGCAGTACTAAAAGTATATATTTTAGTGTTCATAAACCTGAATATTGTCATTGCTAGTACGAATCAATACATTTTTGTTTATAAATTAATTGATTATATAACTTGGCCTCAACAAAGGGAAATAACTTTTTATCCTTATTCGTATGTACCCTGGGAGGTAGGAGCACTTGAGTTTTTTCAGATGCATGCAAACCTATCTCATTTGCAAAAATTTGTCTGTATCTTCAACTTCTAGGTAATTTAGAATTCTAAATTATTGCAGTCTAGTGGTAGTGTTCGTGCAGTTAAATAAGTCTGTACAAAATTAATACGGTACAATAGAATAACGCAATGTGTATATGTTTATTTGAGTATAATCAAATATGTAGGAGAATATGAGATTGAATTAAACATGTGTTTGTATGTGATACATTGCGAAAAAATCTACTCCCTTAAAACCACAGCCGGCAGGCATCGGGTCGGGTCGGCCCGCACACCACTACTGCTTAAAATAAATGAACAAGGTTCAACTAATGTTTATATCGGGAAACCACTTGACACGAAAAGCCTGAACATAGCATGCGTAGGTTTCATATAGAAATTTACATGTAAGTCTAAAATAGAATAAATTTTGAAAAACGGGATTTTTATAATTCTTTCAAACTGATCTACAAAATTTTTTGTGAGATCAGTTTTTCAGAGTATGTTTCTGAAAGGAGCTTCCGTGTATATCCCATGAGATGATACTGTTAATAAATCTGCATTTACTTTGCTGGATAAAGATCTTAAAAATCGAATCATATATTTTTATATTTAGAATTTGCCGAAATATTATAAACTTGTCAATTAAGAAGAGAGTTCTGCAAACACAATCAACGTGTTTGATTAAGAACTGAACGAATGACTTCTGATGCAAAGTTCTTTGATTTTTCAATTACATTAAAAACACTTTGAGAGAATATTTAGCACATTTTTACATGCTTATTGATTAAGTAACAAATCTATAGATTTCATAATTTCATTTGGTAATATCAGAAAACAAAGCGTAAAACTAAATAGGTAACCGTTTTTCAAAATCTACTCGTCGCACATGGTACAATGCCTGGTTCAGTACTATGTTTGTTATATATTATGAAATGACTGACGAAGTTCCCCAAAGTACTTCAAATCATTGTGCCGATGATTTTTGTATACACGTTTTTTTATATAAGAAACCTACATGTAGAATCTCGAGAAATTAAGAAAATTTTAGAACTGGCCTCTTCACCTAGTTTCTTATAAAAAACGTGTAGCTATTAGGCCTGCATCATATAACCTAATAATGATAGTAAATTCTATGTCGAGTAAGTTTGATTATTGGTAACTAATAGTAAACATTTATCAAGAACTCTTAAAGAATTTATCAAAAATCGTTACTTACCTTCGAAAGTATTTCCTGTGTAGGCACCGATAATGTTGTTGTTCGCAAATCAACAATATAAAACATGTCGGTGCAAGGTATTACAAACACTACTCCCGGTCCTTGAACACTTCGTAATAAACCCAAACGCATTAAGATAATCCTCTCATACTGATCAATAACACGTATGCATACAATGAGAGAAAGTGGAAATGTGAAAACAATTATAACTAAAGAAATAATTATCAAAAGGTATCCAGTGATGCCCGCGTGGCCTTCTCTAGGTGTATATTCCTGACGATCGCTGTTTGACGTCAACTCCAACTCTATGTTCTCGATTGCCGCTTCATTTTTAACACTGCGTTGTTTCATTACAATTGGAAAGTTAAACGAAACTACATCCGGTCCCCGAAGAATAAAATGCAAACAACTTAGAATTACATGTATTTACCTAATGGTGATTGAAATGTACACCGACAAAAGTGTAAATTTGCTATGAATGTATAATATGATAGTTGTGTTAAAGTATAATCTCATATACCTAGTCCAGGGCGACCTTTAATAGTATTAAGGGTCGCCTTGCCTAGTCTCCATAAAATGGTTAATAAATATGATAAATCGGTATGCTGATAGACGTCTAGAATATTTTTGTGAGATTGCTTTGACTAAGTTACCTGCCTCTACAAAGACGAACTTGTATCATATACGTAGCATACTCCTTTAATTATAGAAAATGCATTGAAAAAATCTTTCCTACATTGTTTGGCAGATTTTACCCATGGACGTCTGACCGGGTGACTTTTGATCCGAAGCTGAAAGAAACTGCAATCTCACGTTGAGAATTGTTAAAAAAGATGATACTTAGTGAATTCTCACAGCTTCATTTATTTTTCATATTGGCAATAACATTTTAATACACATATTCCTATATAAAATAATATGTATGTTTTCTTTCGTAACGCAAAAGCCCTAAGAGGTTATGTTTGACCCAACAGAACTGTTAGGCCATACTTAGAGAAGGTTTGTTTTTAGTTATATTAGATATCCAAAGCGAAAGCGTACACCCCGTATCTATTCATTTTGCAAAAGTCAAAGTGAGGAATCAATACTATCATAGACTTCCAATTGAAAGTGAAACGGTAAGCCAATTTTTATGCATATTGTAGCACTCTTGTTTTTAACATAAACTAGCAAATAAATCTGAATGTTTTATTTCTGAAATTTAGCTTGAGAGCACGTATTTGACAGAAAAATCTGTTTATCCATATGCATTTTAGGATGTTTACTAAATTACTTATGGCGAGCACCAGTAATTATAATCATTGAATATGGATCCATAATGTATGAAAACTCTGTTTTTATTTGGTTATTTAGGACGACAGCAATGTCAGCATTGATTATGAGATTTCAAATTCTTATGATGTTAGGACGACTTCTAAATGATTAGACTACAAAACTTTCTTGCAATAATTGTTCATTGTAAAATGCATTGTGTAACAACATTTACATGTAAAAACTGTAACCTAAACTGAATAAAATTAGATTTCTAACTTCAATTCATCTCGAACAAAAATTAATAATGAAATAATAAAAAAGCACATATACCTCAAAAATTAAAAGTAAAAAATGACCAGAATAGGCGTTGATGTTAATTTTTTGGACGAGTTAAGAAAATAGAAGTGAGCTAATAAGAAGAGCCTAACCATGTCAACATTTGGAAATGATAACCCACCAAGAGTCAACATTTATCATTGCGTATTGGTTATGAGATGACGGTTTTCCGTGAAAATTGGGAACATTTCTAACTGCAAAGCCAGCAATAAATACTGAACTTTGAATTTCCATTTGATCATAGTCACTAATTTAAACATTTTCTAAACCAGCGTAATCATTCTCATTTAAGATACAATTAATACATGCATGATTATTTTCCAATTCATTGACATCTTCAATGGTACTTTTACTAAGCTCGCATAATCATTTGGCGTGGTCTCTTAGAAGTGGTCCAAAGGCCTGGCAAGCTGAAATGTTACAATTCCCACCATGCGCTGTTTTCAAAATAATCGCTTTGATAAAAACCGACACAAACCTACGTATGTTGACAATTTAAGTTAGCTTCAAGCAGAAAGGTTAAAAAATCAGTCAATGAATTGCACGTCAACTGCAATCTCTTACTAGTTTCTTCTTTGCGTTGATTTCAGTGGCAATAAATATTCAGCTACCTCACTTTGGTTTAGATGGACAACTTCTATTAAGTGCCTGCTCATTATTATCTCTTTAAAGTCAGGAAACGAATTTACCGAAACTCACAATTTAACCAGTCAAAATCAAATTTGAAAACCTGACGGGGCACATTCCACCCTGTTCCCTCCCCCAACTGCGTACACCAATTGGCCGCCCGTAAGACCATTTTGAATTTCCAAATCTTTAAACCATTCAATGCCTTGACGTAAGAATGAGGTTATGAATATAAACCTTTTTAAAATTCTGAATGCTTGTTTTCCTTCATTTACCATTTATACGATGTAATCATAATAAAATAATAATAATAATAATAATCAATGACTTTATTTAGCCGCTGAAGGCATACACAACAAAAAAATAAGCGAGGACAGTCACAGGAGATGAAATAGGAGCAAATAGAAGAGTAGGCGAAGTTGGAGAAGGGCTCAGCAAAGAGGAAAGCCATCAAAGATTTCTTGAAGCTCGGTGGCGGGGAAAAGAAATCAATCGCTGTTGGAGTGTTGCGAGTCAAGATGTAATTAGCAGCAATACAAGCACGATTGAAAAACTAGTGAAGGGTGCGATGTTTCTTTGTAGACGAATGGAGAAGGTGACCACATCATCAGAGCGAGTGCAGCAGGAATTAGAGAACTTAATGAAATCAGAAGGATCAAGATCCAATTTGCGAGTCAGTAGTCGATTGAACAGAAGGAGATCACAGGCATGGAAGTAGAGTGACAGCGGGACAGTGGAGAACTTCAGCAGAGCGTCTTTATAGGCTAAAGAGGAAATCCATTTGAAAAGTTGGGTATTTTGGGTTGTCTCAGAGTTTTGGTGAGGAGTCTATATAAAAACCGTGAGAGTCTTAGTATTTAATGTAACAATTACTATAAGACTAGTCTTGCTTGGATTTGGATGAGATTATACAAGTCAGAAGGAGGATGTTCCCGATTGTTTAATCTTTGGGAATATCCGCTAACCCGTATTTGAATAAGTTTTTTATTGTTGTTAATGCATTTTTATGGAACTTCATAGAGAATTGAGTATGCAGTTTCATTCTGCTTTTCAGAGAGGCAAAATCTCAATTCATTAAAGCAGTCCGCTAAATCTTAGTCAAAATCATGTGTCAAAGAAAAAATATCCTCCTAACGATTTAGAAATCGCATACTAATTAGTTTTAAATTTATGCTCTGATTCGTTGTTCTGAAATAAAACCCCTCTATATTTTCAAATGATTTTTATATACATTTAAAATAAATGACATTCCTGGATGTTTATGGATTAAACTAAATGACTTTAATGTACTTCTGGAAATTATGAACCTAATGTCTTAATCTCATTTTGAATTCAGAAATTAAATTTTCAGTGCTAATTCTTTTGGATGATGATTATTATTGCGACATTTTAATAATTACCAATGCTAGATGAACAATTAAATGAGCGCTGCGGGTATTCGAACACTGATTCTTTACAAAGAAGCATTTTAAATATTACGTGATTACCTTGTAATAATTAAAAAAATTTGCACTTAATTCAAAAACTATAATGCACGATACGTGACTTCTGATCTTGACAGAAATATATATATATATATATATATATATGCAAAATAATATTTCAAGTGTTTATTTTGTAAAAAAATGTCAAATTTAATTTGTTCGAAAACGTGGTTTCGTAAGTCCGGCAATACTGGAATTTTTTATGTTTGTTGATTTATTATTCTATCATTTCCCTTGCATAGCAAAAACATTATAAATCGAATAAATTTTGAGACAATATAAAAACATTTTATACGTCACCACTTACTAAAAAATCGTGATCTTCTAATGCAACTCTCACCAAGTTCAATTTGAAAATTCTTGCAACTTCTTGGAAATCCCAGTATAGTGCTTGAAAACATATTTTAAGTATTATTAAAAATGAAAAAATACATTAAATTTTATTCTTTAATGTGTAATGGATGATTACTTCATTTTGTTTTCAGCCAAGAGCAACTTTCATGGATATTAAAACCTTGCGTAATAGACAGAAAACTTCTTTAAAATATCAAGCAATTATTTTTAATGATCTCTAGCAAATTTATGATAATTTACATTAAAAGTTATACGTTAAAGAAAAAAAGTAAATGTCTTTCGAATTTTATGTTTTTGTTAAAGATCTTACTCATGGTGTCTTAATTAGTAGAACAATATTTTTAAGAGAACAGTCACAATGAAATAGATTGCTTAAGAAGTAAAAGCACGCTTGTATGGACTCAAAGAATGTTCCACCACTGGAATATGTTACTGAATATATTTGATGTCCAGAAAGCAAAGACTGTCCAAGAAGATTAGAGAAACTAAAAATAGAAATCTTTGAAAAAAATATTTCAATCCATTCTATCCAATTAAAAAAAAATTTATTCACCACAGGGCATTGCCAAATATTGCACTTACCAAGCATCAAGGAGGCTCAAGTACTTGTAAAATTTGTCCAAGTGCGTATTTTCAAGAAAGCAACTATTTCCAGTAGTTTCATAATATAGTTAACCTTATAACAAACAAATATAAGTATTTTGATGATGTAAATAAATCACCTTAGGCCTTATTCTATCCATGCGGTATGTTTTCACTATGTTATTGCCTGACTAAAAATTATGTAATGTCTTCATTGATTTCTGCAAACTTTAATAGTTTAAGTACTGCATATCCAACATTGGAAAATATAATTGAAAGTCAAGACCAGTAAAATTTAGATTATTTTAAACACCATCAGTGTATGATGAATTGCTGTTGATGCCTCTTTTGTCAAATTCAGTAACCCTTTGTTTTTGTGTTGCATTGATTTGAATTTTATTTGCAAATAATTCTTAATATTTTAGTTAATCATTAATTTATCACAATTCAGATGCATCTGACCCAGAAAAAATTTCGGATCTGTTTAGGATCCAAAATTTCTAAAATGCGTAAATTATACAAAAACATTTTGTTTATTATGGATTCAAAATATAATTACTAAGAATCTAGATCATCCGAAATACCAATATGTAAGTACATTGATTGTTGATTTTTATTTATCATTGTAAAACACAATCTACTCCTGAAAAAACTAAACTCTTTTTGTATGCCTAAAGAAATTGGTATGTCAATTTTTTAACACGCAGACAACAAAGAGTTGTAGTTAACAATACTGCAATTATGCTTTAATGACTCGAGGTATTCCACAAGGATCTCTATTATTTGCGTTGTTTGTTAATGACATCAAACCATAACATGAAACAGTTTTACTTGCTAAATATGAAAATCTTTGAACTTTAATTGTTCCTGTATGCATTAATAATGATGATTATCATTCAGAAGGAGAAATTTTACATGCTCAAGACTGATGTGAACTTAATGGCATGAAATAATTTTTTTTATATTACTAAGAAATCCACTGACAGCATATGCTCAATATTATGAGTAAGCTTTTAGAAAATACAGTAGAATTTGCATTGAAATATTCATCTCTGCTACCCTAGAAACCATATGTGAGATTACTGTCAGATTACATTAATTTTTCAGAGGTGGCATGTCGTTGAAAATGATCTATATTACATACAAGTTTGCGTATTGATGTCCAGCAACAAAACACCTGTATGTGATGAATATTTCAATTGAAGGAGACTGGAAATCTTTTATTTATTCAGATGATTTACTAACTCAAATATTCGTATTATAATTTGAATATTTATGTCATTAATCTTGGTGTCCTTTTAAACGGACAAACCGTTCTCCACATTTATGATAATTTTTCTCCAAACATAGGAAATTTGGAAATCATAAGACATGGGCATATCTGTTGGTGAACCTGCTTGAATGCAATGTTAGGAATTTGTACTCGTATTACTGGACCTAATGTATTTAAAAAGACTAACTATTTTTCATTAAAGAACTGCGATTTTTGAAAAATTATTCTTACTCTGTGTTCAGGTAAATATCAGGTTCAAAACCTATGGGATCATAAACTAATTTTGACTATTTTGATAGACTCCCAAGCCCATTAGGATGTCCCATGTGCAAATTCAGCCGTAACAGGCTTACTGAACACTTTCTGGTTTAGAAGACCTTTTGTCATTGCGTGCAGATGGGCATGTATGTCCTCTACCTAAGTATCTTAATTGCTGCAACATTAATTTATGATGTTATTATCACGTCAATTTCCAAATCAAAGTGAACAGATTTGCATACATTATAACCTTACTATGTAATGGGATTCGCACAAGTTCTTAACATCAAAATCTATGAAAATTTTGTGTAATTCAATCAAAATTTTAATGGAAGAACATTATAATTCAGACGTTATGGTGTCTAATGGAATAATTTTTTGTGGATTTTACCTTAACAACAAAATACAGAAATACAACGATAGAAGTGATATGAATATATCCACAATAGTGAATTTTAGCATGATACGTTATTAATCTTTACCAAGAAGTTGTATAATTTTTAACTGCTATTTTAGATTTTTAATGTATACATAAGATCAAAACTTTTATATTATTTGCTATGTGGTTGCACAGTTTACCTACTAGCTTTAAAATTAAGCTGATAATTCAGTTAATCTAGACACAACTTAATAGTATCGTTTAGGTAGAGAATTTTAATCGCAAGCCAATTTTGAAATTTTATTTTTTTCAATGTTGCAAGGCACAGTCATTGTGATTCAGAGATCATGATGTCAATGTCAGAGTTTTATATAAAACATGTTTTCTCCATAGTTCGAGAATTCCTTGAAAGAAAAATAAAGTTCGTAAAAATTCGCAAACCTTTCCAATTTGATAAAGTGCGTAAAAGTTCATAAAAGTTCGGAAACAATTAATATTTTCAGAAGCTGAAATGAAGTTTACTTAGTCATCATTGCCTAACCTAACCCTAACCCTTCCAGAAACGACTGAAACGAGGGGCCGCCAACAAACTTATGTTTTTTTCATAAGAAACGGTATTGAGATGTTAGGTGGATGGCGGGGCGTCCTTCATAGTTGCAGGAGCAGCGATTGAGAAGGGACAGGAGAGAAGTGTCCAGATTTTATTTGTAAAGCATGTACAATGTCCCCCCCCCCTACACCAATAGAAAAATTTCTAATTTTTTAAACAAATTTCAATATTCTCTAGTTAAAGAAACTAAAATTTTCGTAAATTTTCAGAATGTTGAGACTGTGCAGTGTATCTATAGAGTGTGACACAAATATCGCTTTGATTTTGATTTTTAAATTACCAGTTTTAAATGTATTTTTGTTAAAAAATATGTTTTTGTTTTTAATGTAATTTCAAACATTACGAATTTCTAGAGTTGATAAATTATTAATGTTCGTAAAAGTTCGCGAATTTTAGCTTTGAATAAAACTCGTAAAGTGCGAACTTTCGAACTATGGTTTTCTCCAATCATCTAAGATCTTAACTAAACTTATTAGTAATTTAAATTCACCACATATAATTATGAATAGAAAATTTCTATCGAATATATATTAAAATGGCATTGGCATAAATCCCTTATCTAGCAGCGCCTTATTAACAAAAGCAATAGCTTCGTTTACCATTGTCTTCTGAATATTTGAATAACGTGATTTTACAATAGTTGAGTGTGATCTCTTAAAATCACCTCTTGTGTTCATTGAAGCACACAAAAGTCTTTCTTCAGATATTGGAAAACTGAAATCAGCGAAGATTTTTCTCAATTGCCCAATAGGGTTGACTTTTAGATCTTCATAATAGACAACTGACTTCCTACCTTCATATTGGGAAAGCCATTTAAAATTTGTACTTTTCCATCTTTGGATCCAGTGAGAAACAAAAGGATTCCATTTATTCTTAAAGTCCGACTCCAAAGCGAATCCTAGATGAATATTGGTTTGATTAATTGCCACATCATGGTTCTTTGCATGATGAGATGTCATTTTTAAATTAAATTGCCCTAAAATTGCATCGAATGGATTGCGTAACAAGACAATCCATTCACTTGATTTCTTAAAAAATTTAGGAGATGCATGATGTGCTTTGATAAAAAGCGTTTTGTTACTCTTCCATGACAAAAATTCTCCTTCAAAGCCTTTTCTGTACAATGAATCATCATTAAAAACACTGCCAGTGTAGAACCCAGAACTAAGCTCAAGTAACAGTCTGAGCCACGTATTCCCAGATGCAGGAAAACTAAACAAAAACCTTCGAGGAAAACTATATCCACTTCGTCTGCTAAAGCACCTGTTAAATGATAGTTGTGTTCTATATACTGAAGCAAATGAATGGTCTCCACATATTTCGCTTTTATTTCCATTGCAAACCATACTGCAAAAAATTTCAGGTACGCGATCATGTAAATGAAATGATAGTGATAAATTTCTACAAAAACAAGTATTCCCATTAAAAAGTACAGCAAGATGTGAGGTAGCATTGCATTTGGAAATACATTTGTCAATTGTCATTTTTGAATGGTGATGCTTGACCTTAGAATCATTATTTCTAAGTGGATAGCATCCTTTGTAGCTGAAATGTTTCGATGTAGCATTGACGCTGCTTGAGAAAGAACTCGGAAGAACAGCTATTTGTCTGTATATCAACAAGTTCTTGAAGTCTTCAGAGCTTTGTACCTTGTTACAACCTATCTGACAATCCATACTAGAAAAATTTGTAATATTTTCGAAACAGACACAATGTGTTTCTTTTACAATGGCAACATACGGTGTTTTGCGGCTTTGGCAGAAGACAGCGCAATCCAAACCCGTAATCACATGGCCATTGAGTCGCTCCCATTGAACTGATTCTGATAACACCAGTTTTGAAGCACTAAAACACCCAATAAATTTCATTTCGCAATCAAAACCGTAATGTATTGAACAAGCACTATTATTCGATGCAAGGTTTCTGACTTCATCAAAATTGAAAAATCTAGATTGATGAAGAAGTGAAGTTTTCAGTATGAAGTACAGAGCCAATAACAGACAAACAAGCTGAAATGTTCTGTTGAATTTAGTCATTATTAAACTAAGTAACAGATTGTGGAATCAGTTGGAACGTTATGCATACGTAGACTTGAAACAATTAATGACTAATGAATTAGTTCTTATAATTCTACATGTACTCTCTAACACATGGTTTCTACAGTAACTGATATTGCCAATATTGCGTATGTCCATATATACGTTACAAATCAATAATAATGAATAAATTTACAAACTGACAGCATAAATGTGGGATATATTAACTTCTGCAAGACAAAGAATAGGGAGAGCAAGAATTCTCTGGTGTAAATTTCAAATGTTGTAAATGCATATAATTATGTCAAAAGCAATATATTTCAGTTTTTGTGTGTAAATGATTACCTAATTTGCTCATTCTCGTAAAACATGATTGGTCACTATATGGTTTTTTTAAAATCTTTTTGGGGTACAAATTTATCCATGCGATCTTTTTGAAACTGAACTGGGTGGAACATTTACAAAATTTGGATAAATATATTTCATATTTTCTATTAATTAGTTTAAAGAAGAACATTATATCTAAATATTATAAAAGAAGCTTGTAGCTTATGTAAAGTCGATCATTGAGAGTGAGATAGACCCACTTAAGAATACGATTTAACAATTTGGTAGGTTTTCTAATGCAAACAAAGTTTTTAGTAGCAACGTTTCAATTCGGGGGACACAAGAGGAAGGTACGTTTCTCTTTAACATGAAAAACACAGAGTATAATTTTGCTAATCTTTATGTAAGCACTGGCGCAAATGTGCGCACTAAGGTGGCCGTTTTTCAGTGCGCCATTCAGTTCGGAGTAGTTTACATTTGAAGGAAGACTATTGACAGATCTTAGAACCCTATAAAAGAAATTCATCTTGGAATGAAGGAGATTAGGTATGAGCAATCAAAATTTGAAGGCTTCATTTCTTCTTTCTAGATCGTAAGTGAGCAGGAACTATGCTCTATATTGAATGTGTTATTGATTATCTTACTTAACAAGTTTTTCCTACCAGTTCTTGAAGGGCATCAAGCACTAATGCAACAACAGAGAATGGGAAGTTTCAAAGTCTTATAGATTGTTAGCTTTGATACGTGTGATGCTCTCATGCCGAGATTCTACTGTTGGAACTATATTGCTGAACAACAGTTGATGACATTTGTCAACATTAAGGGATATTTCGTAGCCCAATGGAGTAATAAATCTGTCATGAGGTAAGTCATAGTGTATATGATGTGAAGATAAAAGATTAGTTTGGTCTGCAAAAAGAAAGATTTTGCAATTGATGACATCTAGATCTATAATTTTAGCAGAATTGGGGCGAGGAGAAATCCTTGAGAAACACCACTTGTTACTAGTTTAGTATTTGACTTTTGCTCTTTCGTTTTTATGGAAAGATATTGGGTCCTAATACAATGTTTATATACTGTATTTTCACATTTTTATATAATTTTTCCGAATTCCATCACTACACGGCCATTCGATTAGAGAAATCCAGTAATCCCCAAGTGGGAATACAAAAAAATTGTGGATTCGGAAGGGAAGTGGCAACACGATGCATGTTTCTGTGGAACGGAAACTGAAAAACCATTTACACGGTCAGTCTAATAAATGGATTTTTAATATTTAGCTAAATAAATAGAAAGTTTCAAGCTGCAATTAAGAAGTTAATCAGGCTAAAGACTACAATATTTGTGTAATATACACTTTTTTTATAAAAACCAGTAAATTTTTGTTGAGGCTCAGCTGTTTATATTTTTTGGCAATTTGAGCCTTAAATTGTTCTTATTTTGTTCTTATTTTTTTCTAAGTAAAAAACAAGTTTTGGCTATTTACTAATTAGAGGATATTAGATGCCACTGATTCTTTTTGCTATAACTACTTTATATTTTTATTATCCTTTTGTTTGATTCTCTTACGTTTAGTATTTTTAAACTTTTGGAACTGTAAATAAGTATCTTTTTTTACTATTCATTGAAAAAATCAAAAGAAAAAAAACGACTTTTTAAATTCTTTCAGCCTCACTACTGTTCTGAAATTGTTCTTATTTTTTGGCATTTTGAGCCTCATTGTTCTTATAAAATTGTTCTTATAAAAAAAGTGTACTGACATCCCAAAGCCCAAGCAATTCATTGGCCTGCAAGTACAATTTGAACTATTCAGAAATAAATATTAGAATAGAATTAAATTTTTTGTTTTTTTTTCAATACAACTCGATTTGACAAGTGCAAACACTAAAAATTGGAAACAATTTCATCTTTAGTATTTGTTTTCAATCAGCAGAAGCTGCTTACTAAAGTTTTACAACAATTTTAAAAGCTGTTATCTTTAACATAAAAATGTTGTCTTTTGTTCAAAATATTTTGAAAATGTGTCTTTACGAATTCAATTGCTATAGATACAAGATATAATGTAGGACATTAATTATAAATTAGCAATTCTCTTGACACCCTATCTAAATTCTGTATATGGAACAATCAACATATGGATTACCACTATGACCATAATTTTAAGCTTACCATCCATAATGGCCTTTAAATGTTCTTCTACCATACAATTACGGTAAGCATATTGTGATGCGTAATGCTATGACATCATATATTACTTCTACAATAGTTTACAGTAGGTTTTGCTAAAGCGCACTCTATATCTACTGCATCTGTATTATATATATATATATATATATATATATATATATAATCAGAATCGAGGCATTTGCACATCAACGGGTCTTGATCCATTTAAGGAGAACAATGATATCGAATTAATTCAATAATTATCAAAAAATTATATATATACCGTGTTACCCAAAAGTCACGCACAATTTAATATTTACATAATTTGAGCCAATAAAACTTATCAGCCAATCAAATTCGTACACATTCTACTATATATCTTCGAATTACATGCTGTGCAGTTTATTTTTTTCTGTGGCAGTTATTTCATCATGGATTTGCAAATGCGCATTGAGTTAGTTGAGCTATACTTTGCAAATGGACAATCATCAACTGCCACTTTGCGATGTTATAAGACTCGACACAAATTGCATGATGATCCTTGCAGTGTCAGCACTATAACAAGATTAGTGACTCGCTTCAAAGAAACTGGGTCAGTGATGGACAAACCCAAATCAGGCAGACCAAGTTTGGAAGAGGTTCGCGAGCCAATTGTGAAGGCAGAGTTGGAATAGCAACAATCTGCACATGCTCTCAGTGTTGCATCATCATCCACTGTTGCCAGTGTCACAGGAATTCCACAAAGCAGTGTACAATGTATTCTTAGACATTGGCTTGGTCTCTATCCATACAAGCTACAGGTAAACCAGAAGCTATCTGCTAGAGATCAAGAGCAAAGAGTTGACTTCGCACGATTCATACTGTCAAACAACGTCAACTTGGAGGATATTATGTGGACAGATGAGTCATACTTCTCATTGGCAGGTCATGTTACTCGATATAATTCAATCATCTGGGGATCACAAAAACCAAAGCAAACTTGTGAAAAAGATATGCATGCGCCCAAAGTTTGTGTTTGGTTTGGGTACAATGCTCGTCATCGTTTAAAACCATTCTTTTTTCCTGCCACAGTTAATGGAGACAACTCATGTAATTCCTCAGCTTAGACGGAAACGTCTTTTGAATCACACAATCTGGCAGCAAGATGGTGCACCACCACACTCTTCGCTTGCTGCTCGTAATTTTCTATCCTCTATCTTCCCTGATGACAAGATCATTGCTAGAGGATTTCAACAAAGTTGGCCTGCTCACTCGCCCGATCTATCTCCTCTTGACTACTATTTTTGGAGTGTTGTCAAGGATAGAGTATATTTTAATTTCAATCCCAGAAATCTTCAAGAGCTACAGCAAAAAATAATTGATGTTATTGCTGATGTGGATCAAGACGAGTTGAAGCGTTCTATCCTCCATTTGCCCACAAGACTTCAGTATGTCCTAGACAATAATGGAGACACATTTGAACATTTTTTATGATGTTTATACAAACCCGCTTCATTTTGCTTATTTTGTGTTTATTTGTTGGTTACAAATATATGTTCATTATATTCAAAAAATTCAATTCAAATTGTGCGTGACTTTTGGGTAACACTGTATATATATATATATATATACTTAAGGTGCATTACCGTTGTAAATATGAATATGCTAATTTGGAATCAAAGTATGCACCTTTCTTAAACGTACGAAGATAAATAATTATTTTTACAATTGCACTTTCTACTTCTAACGGTTCATTTTTTGAAAATTTGAAAACATAATCTTGAAGTTGTTTTCATGGGCATCATTTGAAGCATTATTGACTATGATATTTATGAAGGAGGACTTCAATCAAATCATAAGCTAAGTTGTCATATTCCCCTGGTGCTCAAATTTAGCAGCAAGTTGCAATCTTTTCACTACCTCAGTGAATAATTAGATCACAATTGTTCACTTTAAAATATTAATTTCCTCTTTTTGAATGCATTTTTTCTGTGAAATATATAGTACTACCTCTCAAATCTTTGAATTCCATTAAAGAAGTTTTGAATCATCATGATAAATGAATGAATGTCTTGGAAATCCCAGGGATTAAGGATTGTATTGATATAGTTTACGCATGATCCTTAATGTGTTTAACGAGTAAGAAATATCTCCCGGAAAATAACTACATTAAAGTTTTGAGAGAATGAAAGTGAAAAAGAGAAACAAGCGTAAGAGAGCATTGAAAAATGCTTTAGGACGAGCTAGCAGACGAAGTAGAATTGCAATCCCATCTGAGGATAAATATACGCAGTGCAGTACACCGGATGAGGTTTTGATAAATCAATTGCTAGAAATTAAACATGATTATAACAAAGTAGTAAAAGCAAATCAGATTCGACTGGATGATTGGTGGAAACGAGTCATGGATTTAAGGGAGAGGATTACAACTATAAAAGAAAAGTGTTTGGCGAATAGTCAAAAAGATCAGATAATAAAAAAACTGCGAGAAGACATCATTAAGACCAACCTAGAGCATGAAAAATGGCTTAAAAGCGCACATGAAACTATTGATCAAAGGAAAAAAGAGAATATGAAACTGCGGGAAGCGACTTTGGCCACGAATCAAAAACTAAAACTGTACGAAAAGAAAAGGGTCTGTTTCTATGAATGTCCCAATTGCCATAATTTCATACAAGATAAATTGCAGAAGTACTTAATTGATTTAAAGATGAACTGGGAATTTAAAGCGACTAACATGGTTAAGCAGTCGACTATACTGGAACATGCTAACGCAGAGAAAAAGTTAATGAACAAAACGCTTCAAGCCACGTTAAACAGAATCGACGGCATAAAGGAAGAATTTGAGAACAACGTGAAACGGTTAGCGGTTTTTATATACGATTTGGGGACCGGCAACCACTTCAGTGCGGTGGAATATGCGTTCAAGGATAAGCAGCTAAAGAACTGTCAGAATGAACTATCAGAACTGGAAATGAAAAAAGACAAACTAGTTACATGCAAAACTATAAAACTTTTACATGCTGACTTTGATGCAAGCATGAGAGTGAAACAAGAAATCATTGATAAACACACATTTGATCTGAAAATTAATTGTCGAACAATTAAGGAAAAGAAAGACGTTGATTATTTCAAACTTCTGTGCAAAAATGAATCTGCGATGCTGGAACGAGAGAGAGTTCAGCATAAGAAACTACATGACTCGTTGGTAGGATTGAACTACGAGTGGAGGTTCTCAGAAGACCTCAATAATGCTAGGATGACCAAATATCGGAGTTTATGTATCGGTGATGATATCAGTGCATTGAAGGAAAGCATCTTATTTAATGAAAAGAAAATTGAGGTTCTTCAGGCTTTAAGAAACTTAGCTAAGGATTGGATGCAGTTCAAGAAGGTGGAAAATTGTTGCCTGATTAACGAGTCAAAGAAAATAACAAAATTAAATAAACACTATGCAAATAGAGAACAACACCTACATGTCGAAATGGCAAATGTAGTTGCGCAATGTAATCCCAGCTATGCAGAAACAAAAACATTGTCTATCACTCTTCAGAACAAGAAGGCAGAATATGAAAACATTATACAATTTAGGATTCAAAGCAAAGCATGGTTTTCTAGATTTGTTAAAGAGCTTGCCATTAACACACAGTTGGCAGAGATGCTTGATAGAAAGTTGAAAGAACTCAGGATGCATGAAGCTGAACAACAGCATTGCATCACAAGTATAACAAAAGAACTGAAACATTTAGAAAATATGGTGAAAACCTGCTTGAGTTCACGATGCAGTGAGGAAGATGCAGAACTATTTTTTAAATGCTATAACAACATCCCCATGCTTTTCAACAGCAAAAAGAGTGTTCTGTTTAAAAGTCCAGCAATTTCCCAGTTCCTGCATCACGTGAATGGTCAGGAGAAACACTTAAGTATTCTGGAGGATGAAAAACTTAATAAATTATTAAATATTTCCAAAGAAGGTGACAAAACTGTAATTTGTAACAGTCCAATTTAGAATAACAATTACACATGAAAACTTTCCCAAGTTATTGTACAAATTGGAATTCGACCTATCCTTTAAAGTAAGTGTACAATGCCTAGTTGTGCTATTACAATTTTGAAAAAGTATGTCCAAAAGTTTTCCAGCACCGTAATTCTATATATAAATGGGCCTAACGTATTTTCGCCAATTATTGCAAAATTGGATTAACAGAAAATATATCTACAAATTTCTAGTTATAAAAAGTATAAATTATTTATTGCGGAATTTTCATTGTCTTCTAAATTATTTCGACCTGAGCTATCTGACCATATATGGAAAGTATGCAAATTAGGTTTAAAGCTTTTTTAATACATTTTTAACTTTTGTACAAACATATGAATATGCACTAATAAGAACAAATTTATTTACAAATTAAGAATATCAAAATAATATAAAAAAATTTAAAAAATAAAATAGTAAATAAAATTACAATTTTCTCTATTTATTACCTTTTTTGTTTTGATCTTCAAGCAAGTTTTCTTTTAAAGTCTTTTTAAGTTCATTAAGTTTTGTTATCTCGCGAACTTGGATTGGTGGCTTGTTCCACAAATTGCATGTAGTTGGTGTATATGCATTTTTCCAATAACTTAATTGAAATTATACATTGTTGATGCATACATAGGAGCGCTTATTGTGAGACATAAAATTATTAAGGAATTTGTATTCACGAGAAAATTAAATTTGCAGGTATGTTATTTTTCATGAGAAAGTCTGTAAATTGGCATTTTCGTGAAGTTATTTATAACAATTTTGCAACTGCACTCTTAATAATAATATATGCCTTTCTTCTTCTTCTCCTTCTTCGTCTTCTTCTTCTTCTCTTCTTCTTCTCCTTCTTCTTCTTCTCTTCTTCTTCTTCTCCTCCTTTTTCTTCTTCTCTTCTTCTTC
The DNA here is from genome assembly GCA_900660155.1 of Hofstenia miamia. Classification (NCBI taxonomy): domain Eukaryota; kingdom Metazoa; phylum Xenacoelomorpha; order Acoela; family Hofsteniidae; genus Hofstenia; species Hofstenia miamia. The sequence goes on from CABFPE010000026.1 coordinate 811,218, forward strand.
TTCTCCTTCTTCTTCTACTACTTCTTCTCTTTTTCTTCTCTTCTTCTTCTTCTTTTTCTTTTTCTTCTTCTTCTCCTTCTTCTTCCTGATATTATTTGGTATTTCTATTTCTTGTACCAAAGTTCACCTCTACAATGTGTTAATGGTTGATAAATTTGCAAATATATGCATTATGCATTTGCCGAGTGGTTGTGTTTCACCCAGATCCTTTAGGAGGAACAACTCCCCTCTAAATTGGCAAATTCCCCCTAGTCATGTCATGTCGGCTACGGCCTGTACACAATAAAACAATATCGCAATGACACTCAATTAGCCCTACGGTTAAATATCCAATGCAATATGTGTTTGTTTGTTTTTTCAGAAATTGTCAACACAAGAGTATTAAAGCCTACACATTCCCGAAATGTATATATGTCACAATGCTCCCCCAGGATTAGAATTCCCCAGCCTGTAGGTTGGAGTCTTGGTGAAACACTACTTGCAAGTATATGCACGTGTCATTGTACCATGAAGTGAGTAAATATAGCCATTGAAGTAAAAGAACTACCAACTTAAGTTTACTAACTAAAACAAAAGATAACTTTAGATTTCTTAAGTACAACATTTGGCAATGGCTACCGGATACTAGCTTCGCTTTGTTATATCTTGGAAATTCAATTAAAGATTTGAGTAAATATTCCAGCAGAAATGTTGACAAACTGCTTCACCTTTCTTCATCCAAATCTATTTCTTCTTCATGTTTGAAATTCGTGTTAATTTACGTTTAATGTTCTTAATATTGTAATTCACAAATTATTTGCTATGCTAATATTTAGTTATAACAAAAAGTAGTAGAATGGATATAGCAGAAGATCAAATCAGTGGTCGTCCAAAGCGTCATTGTCAACCTCCTGAATGATTTATAGCTGGTTTTCCATAAACTATTAGGAAACGCTTTGTCGGTAGACAGGAATGTCATGAAAATGGTTTTATAACTAAAACCTATAACTTACGTACTTAAGTTACTTGTTAATGTAAATTTAGTCACTATCCTATTTTATTGCAAGGAGCATATTTATTGAATAAAAACGTTGTTTGGTTAATTCCATAAATTTGTCAATCACATGAAAAATTGTTTTTTGTTAGTTCACAAAAAAATTTAGTTTCTTAGTAAGAGAACATTTCAAATCACTGCACAATTACCAGATATTAAGATTAAATGTGATTTTGGTTTTGAAGTTTTATAAACAATATTATGTTGGATTTATCTTCGAAAGTTTTCATGTATTTTTTTCAATTGACATAATTTTTTTAAAATCTAAAATTTACAATTGTGTTTACCTTACAGAACCTCGAAGCAGTATATCACAAAATACAATGTAACGCTCCTTCAAATTGCATTTTGTAGTGCAAAATAGATCAAAATTTGAAACATGATAGTTAGGTGTAAATGTAGAATGCGCAATTATATATGATTTACCATTAACATTGAAGCCATGAAAACTTCTTCTAATTTTAATCCTAACAACGTCCTGTCTTTTAGTCATTATACTCAGGGCCGTGGCTAAGGGAGGGTCAGGGGGGCAATGGCCCTCCCTGTTGGGCCACGGGTCCCCCTTCTTCTTGGCATCCTGGATACAAAACTCCATAGTATTAATTCTAATATTCTGGTACTAAGTTAGAGTGAATATATTTTAGTTGAAATATATAAAATACTAATGCCATTTTATTTAAACATTCAATGAAAAAGTGTGAAACTATTTCATATAAGTAAAACTATGATTAATTTATTGAACTTTGTGGGGCAATGCCAGCCCCTAAATTTCAAATGCAAGCCACGGGCCTGATTATACTGTGTGACATAGAATTCAATTGATAAATTTTTTTTAAACATGACCTGTTTGAGACATGTTTTAAACACTGTCTAAAACAACTTTCTTGCAATGTTTTTTTAAATGTTTTTCTTCAAATTTATATAGAAGTTTATGGAAAGTTTGGAAAATAATTTTTAGGTTTTATTCATTCGTACGTTTTGTTTGCGTGCATGAAACGAAGAATGAATATCTATGAGTTTATCATAATTCAATGTTTGCTATATATGTGTTTTCACAAGATATGTGTAATTTGGCTTTTAGCTTTTCAAATGCTACTTCGTAGATATTCTTCATTGTAGAATTTGAAGCACCGAAATTTAATACAATTGCGCTCTCCGCTCCGCACTTAAAAACGTCACTGACTCAAACATCAATAAAGACGACGAACATTGCAAACTTGTAGCACCATTTATGTCCCTCAGACGAGATGAACTATTTTCATTGCATTCATTTCTTAAGGATCACACGCATACGTCCCTTACACCTACCTCGCGCGAACAAGAAGTCACTGACGCTTTGTTGCATTCAACAGCATCAAGAAATAAACCTATTACTCGCTCTCCAAGAAAACCTCACAAGATCAAAACAGGTACTAATTTCTTAATTTTAGATAGCTCCATGTTTAGGAAATTACGATCCAAAAACATAATCAGAAACAAAGAGGTCTCCGTGCACTCGTATCCCGGTGCCTGCATATCTGAGCTTCAACAGACATTGGAACTCTACCCGCAAACAAAAATTAAAACAGTTTTCGTACAAATTGGAAGAAATGATATTCTCAAGAACCCAACCAACTACGAAGCTAAGTTTACTGATCTTATTAAAATAATTAACCATATTTTTAGTCCTACTAAGATTTTTCTTAGTGAAATCCCACCTTTTTGCAACAGCCTGCTTCAAGGCAACAATGAAGTAGTAAAAGTCAATAAAATTATTTCTAACTTATCAGAAAAATTAAAATTTTCAGTATTTAAATTATTTTCACAATTTTGTTTAGGTCCAAAAGTCGTTAACAGTCGTCTCTTTTCAAAAGACGGCATTCATTTCTCACAGAATGGAATTGGAAAATTTGTATCCATCATTAAATCCTTCTTCGAGCCTCCATCTTGTCGCACAATTCAATTCCTCAAAGCAATGCCGACAAATAACAGAGTCTTTGAAAGCTTTGCACCTCGATTTTTGCCGCCTTTCGCTAGCAACCTGCCGCACCACCCGCTTGCTCGCCCGTCCAGGGTATATAAATCATACGCTGCTGCACTTTATAACAATGCACCGCCTTACTAATTCATTCACCGCAAATTGCTCTAACTCTGAAGTCACCGCCACCATCATAAGCGATCTACTTCAACAGCTAAGATACTTTTTTATTAGCTACGTCGTGTGAATTATTATATTTTTGTTTACTGACGCCCAGGCTATGGAAAAATTACTATAACCCTAAATTCAAATTGAAACTCAAATTTGTTTTCAAAGTAAAATTATTACTCTTTACTTATATTTTCCTTATTTCGACATTCAAATCCAATGAGGATGTCTCGCTCTTACCAGTACAGTTTTACTTCAATACATATAACTCAACTATTCGATATTCAAAAACAGCTTTAACTTTCTTAACCAGGCGCATTTGTATTATCATAATCGATTTAAAAAACTCATTTGTTATTTCTCTCATAATTTTCCTATTATTAGCAGTATATGGTATTGAGACTAATCCCGGTCCGATTTTAAATTTTGAATCATACATCAAAAAATTGAATACCGGCTCAGATATTGTGAATTACGTACATTTAAATTTTCAGAATCTAAGTATTAAAAATTTCGAATATAGGGAATTCGTTTCAAATACTAAAAATGATTTAATTCTCGCAATTTCTGAAACTTGGCTAAAGATTGACGATCTAGATAGCACATGGTCTGTTAATGAAAATTTTGCACTATTTAGAAAGGATAGAGTTTTGAACAATATGTTAGGAAAATCAAAAGGTGGAGGTGTATTACTTTTAGTTCCAAAGTCATTCAATCCCAAAATACGCAACGATATTAAAAGTCCTAACACATCAAATTTTGACAGTCTATGGGTTGAAATTACTAATCCAATTAAAAATTCTAGATTTCAAAAACAATTATTAAATGTATCATACTGTCCGCATAAGAAATTCGCCAATTTTTTTATTCAACAACTAGAAGAAGAATTATCACTTGCCTGTTCTGAAAATAAAGATTTAGTACTTTTCGGAGATTGGAACCTCAATTATTTAAATGCTAATGATCAATGTAAAATGGATTTGTTCTTGAACACATTTAATCTTGAATTGACCAATAAAACATTGCCCACTAGAATCACATCATCGAGTAGGACTCTAATTGACTACATTGCATTAGCTGAAAACAATAATACACACTTCCAGTACACCTCTTCTGAATGCCCATTCTCGGATCAGTTTGACATCTATCAAATTTCAAAAGTCTTCTCACTCAACCCCAAAAAATACCACGAACTGGATTAAAACTCGTGAAAAGTCTATTGAAAATATTAATAATTTTAAATCATCCCTCTCATCAGAAAATTGGTTTCCTGTATATTCTGCATCAAATATAAATGAAATGCTAAAAAATTTCTCAGACATTTTTGAATTTTACCTCAACAGATTTTGCCCTGAAAGGAAAATAATGGTTAAATCCACAACCAAATCCAAAGCAAACAATACTTTTTCTAACAAACCCTGGATATCTGACACTTGTAAAGCTTTAATTCGCGAAAAGAACAAAGCATATAAACATTTTATAAATTCTCGAACTAACAAGAACTTTGCTGCCTATAAAAAGGCCAGAAATGCCTCGAATATTGCATCTCGTAGGGCATTCAATGAATTTATCAAAAATGAGTATACGCGTCTTCCAAATGAAAAGTCAAAATGGAAACTAATAAAAGAAATCACAAATTATAAGCAATCTAAATCAAACTTAATTGATGTGATTAAAGATCCAAATGGAAATAATCTAACCGACAATTTAGAAATTTTTAATGAATTAAACAAGACTTTTGTCAATTTAGGAAAATACAACGGCCCCCTTATTAAATACAAAAAACTCTCACACAAAAGCTTTACACCTGAATTTTATTTCCGATTCTCAACTACCTATGAAATTATTAAATCGATTCTTAAGCTTAAGCCCAACAAATCAAGTGGTCCCTCAAATATCCCCTCTTGGGCTCTTAAAATGACTGCAGATATCATTGCAAGTCCTTTAAATTTCATCTTTAATGAATCTATAAAATGCAATCACTTCCCAGATTATCTAAAACTTGCTCACATTACTCCTATTTTTAAGAAAAACGATCCTTCAATTGCCACTAATTATCGACCAATTTCAATTACTTCTCCAATAAGTAAAATATTCGAAAGATTATTGCATAACCAAATAATTGAACATTTTAATAAGTATAATTTATTATCGAACACCCAATTTGGATTTCGCAAAAATTTTTCAACAACTGATGCACTATTACATGCTACTGAAAAATGGAGAGCATCCCTCGATTCTAATAAATTTGTAGCTATAGCTTGTTTAGATCTCTCAAAAGCCTTTGATTCGATTAATCACAACATACTTATTGAAAAACTATCTTACTTAGGATTTTCTTGTAATAGTAAGCAATTGATAACTAGTTACCTTAACCAAAGATTCCAGAGAGTTAAATTAAACGATATTTTTTCTGATTGGTTACCGGTTTACAATGGGGTGCCTCAAGGAACGATTCTAGGTCCTCTTCTTTTTAGTATTTATGTAAATGACATGCAGTCAATAACCAATTGCAATCTAATTCAATATGCCGATGACACCTGCATCTTCAGCGATAATACATCATTGCACTCAGCAGTGGAATCAATAGAATTCAATTGCAACAAATTGTCAAAATATTTTTCAATGCATAAGTTGATAATTAATGAAGCTAAGACGGAATTTTGTATTTTGCAGCCCAATAAAAATAACTACGATGTTTCCAAAATGACTTTGAAAATTAATACTGTTAATGTACCTATTGTAGACACTTTCAAGTACTTAGGCGTAACCATTGACTCAAAGTTAAAGTTCAACACTCACATTAACATAACAGTTAGAAAACTAGCTATAGGTATAAAAAGTATGACACTAGTAGTTAAGCAATTACCACCTTGTGCAATTATTCAATTCTTCCATGCTTTTATCATGAGCCACCTTAATTATGCAAACATCTTATTTACTGATTTAAGTGATGTGCTTTATAGAAAACTTGACATTCAATTAAAATGGGCACTGAATATCTCAGCAAAAAATTCATCGAAAACTAAACATTACATTTCTAGGTCAATTCTCTTTCCAAAACAACTCGTCATTTTAAATACCTTGCTAACATTTTTCAAACTAGTAAAAAATCTACCGCCTTATAATTCAATTAAATTCCCGGGATTTGCGTATAAACAGAATTCAAGATCTAAAATTTTTACATGTGTTAAGTATAAGAAAAAAGTTTTGAAGAAATCTTTCATTAATGTCGCAATTCGAACCTGGAATTCGCTACCTAAAGAAATTAAAAGCATTGAAAAATTGAAACCTTTTAAAAAGCGTTTAAAAATCTTCCTTAAGCAAAAATATATTTTAGGTACATCATGGTTAGGATTTAAATTTTACAACAATGACTATACGATAACTCGTCATTAAAATAGCAATATAAAGTAATTCATCCATAGCCTGTAAGAATTGTTACTTTTTGTAATGTATGTTGATTTGTAGATTGGTTACTTTTTTGTAATTTATGACGCTATTCAGATAAATTATCAGTTATTGAATTGTAAACATTTATCTGAATATAGAATCTCTTATCTTATCTTATTCTCTAGAATTCCATAATTTTCATTGATGGACTAGTATTTGCTTCTTCTGAATAGTTTTAAAGAAAAGGTAGCCTAAAATCTCCTTTATTTTGATAAATACAATTAAAAACTGATACTTTGCTTTCTTTGAATAACTTACAAAATATTTACAATTTATCATAATGCACATGTCATCCGAGAGTGCAAAATGCGCCCCATTTCAATCCCGTTTCGTATTTGAAGTTTTATGAGAATCCATAATCTGAAAATGGTCGGCATTGATGAGCAACGACATAAGCTGTCCGCAAGCACTTTTCAGTTAGTAAGGGATGTTTATACTGGGAGTTTTCAGTTGATATTTCAATAGGTTGATCTTCCCTAGTGACAAGGACTTTTACTGCTGCTTCATGACCCTTTGAATGCAAGTGTTTATGAATTTTCTTCCTTAAGGAATTTTGATCAACAGTGAAGATAGTTGCTTCAATCCATTCAATGCTTAGCTTACCCCTTGTCCTGAGAGAGACTTAATGTCATTTACCTCATTGCAAACTGAGCAACCGAATTCCTAGAAATAAAAAACAGACAAGGATATTTTTGATTAAAGTAGTCAGCTTCTTGTTCTGATCAACAAGCAGGGAAGTGTTGCCCCTCTTGAATCATAGTTGCTATGTGCAACGCAGTGAGCGGTTAGTTGTTTGATTACTCTTGTAGGCGCGAATGTTTAACGCTATTGTTAAAAAACACCTGATTAATAGGCGTCAAAAGGCATCATTAAGAGGTGATTTTGTTAATTTTAAGAAATTGCTTAATTTAATAACTAGAACTATATCATCAAAACTAGCTAGAATTACTAATAATTGTCGGCCGATCTCTGCTAACAAACGTATTCCTTTTTGTTTAAACGATGCACCAATTCAAGTTAGCAATTTTGAAATTTACAACAGATAAAGAGCTATTAATGCTGACAAGTCTGCTGGGCCAGTTATCAATGGTCTGTGTCTTCCAAATTGGATACTTAAAGGATACGCATGTGAATTTGCTGATTCAATCACCTTTTTGGTCAATTTGTCCTTAAGACAAGCTCGTGCAATTCCCTTTACTTCAACTGATATAGTTTGTATCCTAAAGGCCAACCCTATTCAAGAATACTTGACCCAAAACAATTTAGAGCAGTTCCAGGTAAATCTACTGTTTTGGCATTGATACAGTTATTACACGAATGGTTTGCATGCTTGGATGAGGGAGGTAATTATATACGTGCGTTTTCATTATCTTCAATTCTTTCACCATGTCGAAGGATTTTATGGTTATTCAAAATGTCAAAGTGAACCCTAGTGAACACTAGCGAATTAATGTCGCCAATCGAATCTAAAGAAATTAGCTACCTAAAAACTGAAACATTGACAAATTGAAGAATACAAAAATCAGTCAACCATCTCCAATCACATGAAGAACTGTGGTGTGAAATTTACTTATAAATTTTTATCCAAGGCAATTGATAATTTTCAATTAAGCAATTATGGAATCAATTATTATAGAATTAAGCAATCCAAGCTTAAACAAAAAGATGAATATAATTAGAAACTAAATGCACCTAAGCTGTTGTAAAAAATTATATATTGATGAATATTTTGTGAATTTTATAGTGGTAAACTTTTTGATATTGGCAGTGGTATGCTGAAACATTTTCAATAAATGCCGCGTTTCTTTTTTGAATTCATTCATAACCTCAACAATTTTGAAACACTTATCTGAATAATGAATTGCTTAAGTTTCCTTATATATAGACATATGTACATATAAACGCTGTTTACTCTACAAAATTAAGCATGGTAATACAACGACCTGAAATTGTATACATTAATACAAATCAAAGAAATGAATTATGAAATAAAAGAATAAAACTAAACAAAAATAAAGGAAAGTCACTACTTCGTAGTGACCCCTATTTAAAATGGCGTGATTCTGAACAAATTCTGCATCCCTGGGTTGCGAAACCGCTGCAACCAAAATGAAAATGAAGAGAAACGAGCAGAATAAATTTGTATTTATGAAATTAAGTATTGGAAATTACATAATTTTCTAATTGGAAAATTACAAATAATATTGCACGCATCACATTGTAGTATAAATTCAGACCAAAATAACAAATAACATGAATAAATAAATAAATAATCATAACGTTTAACGAGAAATATCGACCGTAGCTAAAACTAGATGTGACTGCAGCATGAAGGAGCTATTTACACTAGCAATCTACAACACTAAAACTGCTGGCTGCTCTCGCCTCTTGATTGCTGCCGCGGGGGTGGCTGCTGTATGGAGGAGTTCTTGGAGGCGGCTGCGACATATGAGAACACACAAAGCACCGCGTAACATATTTCGTTGGATAGCGGAGAGCGATACTTACGTACAACCATCTCGCGTCTGCTAGCAACTAAAATGGCGAAATCTTATAATTTGATGTGTTGCCCGAAAATTATTAACTGTACGAGAAAAACTATAGAAGATGGACATCTAGGAAAGAGATTGATCACAAATTTTAATTTAGTGAGTATGCGTTTATGATTATATTGCCTTTTAACCTCAGTACTAATTAATCATTGTGTTCAACATACTACCCCAGCTGTGAGTACCTAAGTTAATGTTCTGCGGCGAAGGCAATTTTCTTGATCATAGCCGGCCGTGCAAAATATGTTTTGACCGTAGCCGGCCGTAATGCTTTAGCCGTAGCCGGTCGTTCACCATGATTTTTTTCCGTAGTCGGGGCTTTTTACTACTACTAAGTGACATACTGCAATCTTCAATGGAACGATTAAAACAGGCTCATAGTTCGAACAATTCAAGACTAAGTTTTAAGAAAAAAATACAAATAAAATTCATGGAAACATATTGTTTATCATAATGTTCAGAAATGAATCTTGGCCGGGATTTGGGCTGTCAAACAAAATCTTTGCAAATGAAAGTACACTTACCATATTCATGGAGTATAAACATGCCTTTCTTCGTATTACACTTTTTAATATCTTTTAATTCAATGAAGTACTAAATGAACATTTCCCAACGAAAATCAAACATACTAAACTACCTTGAATGTATCAAATTTAAATCCAATGCCATCCAACGTGATATGAAGCTTCCCATACTGTTCGGTTTTAACATCTTGAATGGGGAATTCGCCACCTAGCTCTGGTACTAAATGTCACCGTCAAACTCGAACAGGATATATCATAAATTGAAAAACAAACCTTTATCATCCAAAGGTCTCTTGGACGCTGCTCTTTCCATACTCTCTTTGATGCGATAGTAAAGTTCCTTGCATTTTTTGGTGTAGAACTTCGAAAGAAGAGTGGAGTCCATGTGTCTTAAACGCCACAAACAAAGAACCTTGGCTTTGGGACTGTAGGACATGTTAATAAGTTTCTCATAATACAACTTCTCAAAAACTGCTCCACTTCCATTGCGAATGACGATGCAATCTTCACACACCTGAAATCATGTTTGAACAAAAAAATGGTCAGGAAATGAAATCAAATAGACTTTGAATAATGCCGCTAAAATTAATTCACATTTTCGAAATGTTCTCTTGACTGCATTTCAACATATTAATTCTACGGTTGTGATTGCAAATTAGTGTAACGGTTGAACATTTATTTCGGAGGTGGTAATCAAAGCGTGACATTTTAATAGACAATAACGCCAAATTAACTATAAGAACAAAGAGAAGGAATTTTAGTTAAAGAAGGAGAACAAACCTCAAGAAATAAGACATCACCAGTGGTGTCGGTTCCTGAATGCACAACAAATGTTTGTTTATGGATCTGACGGCTAAGAAGCGGTTTTAAGTCTACATCGTTGCCATTCTAAAATTACAAAATGTTATTGGACTAAACTGACAAGTAATAAGCAATGGTAATAAATGCAAAATTGTTGGGCCCCAACTAACTACGAAAATCTATTGAGATTATTGGAGCATCAACAAATTATGAAAATAGGTACACATTTGATAGTGAAACAGACGAGAAAGAAAAAAGTACCAAGTATTGTATAATATCCAAGCATTCATTTATTTCGTGACTGCTGGAGAGGCCAATATGCGAGCGACCCAACAGTCGCCGCACTTTTTTCCGAATGTCCCGTTTATTGACTCCCATTGAGAGCATGAAAGCGATCATGTTGAATAAAACAGCAGCTAAAAGCCGATCCTCCTCTTCATCCAATCGCTTCTTTTCACCGTCATGCAGGTGCTTATACCTAAAAAGAACTAGTCAGTCGCAACTTCATTTTTAGTGAACAATAACCTTTCGATCATGTCGCAGGGGCTTTGATCCATGCCCATAGCATCCCGTTCGGCTGCGATCGCATCGAGATAACAGTCCTCCCAAAACTGTAGGTTGTCCCACAATGGACTGCGATCTTTTTCTAAGCAAATTTATCAACACATCTTTGAATAAGATTAACGTTTGAAATTAACATAACAAAGCAAACTGAAATTTTTTTTACAGTAGTTGATATTATAAAAAGAGGCTAAATTAGTAAAGGTAATGTAATTACAAAACGAGACTTAGATAGCCTATTTATAGAAAACAAAATAGTGGAGGCTAGTTTTTGCTTCTATGGGCTTCCCTGAACATTTGGAATGGTAAGAATTGAAAACGTTTTAAAAAATTGGTTTTCAAAGAAAAATCCTGAATCTTTTCAAATCAAATGTCAGATTTAGGAAAAATTTGAACTTTGATTGCAACCCAAATACACAATATTAAATCTAAAAAAAGCTGTCAGGATTTTTGAAAATTCAAATCTTTATTGATGCCTAACACCTCGTTTAAAGGATAAGCTTTCACTTATGACTTTGCTTATTTACAAAACAATTATTAGATTCACTAAAACATCAGTTTTCTTCTACATCTTTTCGTGTTTACTACTAGGTCAATTTAATTATGTAATTCCGCTTGCAAACGTTGCATGTGAAGAGGTATTCACAACGAACCATGCCGTTGCCTTATTTTAAGTTCAGACTTCTGATTAAATCACAAAACCCATAAGAAATTCGTAATTTGCGTTTACACGATAAATTTTCCCTTATGACATATTTTCTCAACCGCAAAATTTACCAACATTTTCGGAGGTCGTAAGTTTTCCTTTACTGCAATTATCTCGAGCTAATTTGGGTTTACACTATCAGTTGTCCTTTACATAAGTGAATGTCATAAGGGAAAACTTATAGTGTAACCGGGGCTTAACAATACTAACGAAATAAAAAGAGCCAATAATATTGGATTCAATTGATGTATGCCATGTTCATCATTCCAATTGATTTAAGCGCAATGTCATGTTTCTATAAAATTAAAGTTGAAATTTGAACACTTCCATATGAACCACTAATCGACGAAGCTGTCTACATATATCATACGGTTTTTTTAGGAAACGGTTAGACTAGTGATTGGTTCAAAAGTGATCTATCACATTTGAAAGAATTGCACGTCTAACCACCCTAGATAATTAGCAATGTGACGATCACAACGAATTCAAACGCGCACGATTTCTTCGTGATCGTCACATCGCTAATTATCTCGGGTGGTTAGACGTGCCATTCAATCAAAATGTGATAGATAACTTTTGAACCAATCACTAGTCTAACCGTGGACTTAAGTGTATACAATGACGAAGTAAGCACATATTTACAAAAGTAGAGTCCCCAGACAACCACCCTTGACACAAAGCTACAACAAAGGTAAAATATTTTAATGCCACTTACCAATGAGTAGTTCAAAGAGATACTTCCTAGTGTTATCCTCAGGTGATGGAACGTTAGGAATTTTGATTAAGGAACCACAATTGTATCGGAATCCTTTGCTGAAAACACTTTTTACAGAGTTAATTTCAGAAGTCACCACTGAAGAAGCTGCTTGAGGTATATTATGTTTCTTCTAAATGGTAAAGTTGTGTTCAATTTCCAAAAGGAATAAAAGTCAATAATTGGAGTGTGAAATGATTATATAGTTAAATAAATGCAAAAATGGAACACAACCCTAGAAGCAAAGTTGGAAGCGGTAACCGCCTCATTTTAGAAAAGTAATACATATCACAAATGGTTTTCAAAAACACCTGATTACCAAAAAAACATTCTTATAAACTCACGAAATACAGATGATTTTCATAGAATTATACATAAATGTAGGTATATTTGTATACTCAACAAACCCCTATTTGAGATATGTCCACATCACTGTCTGAAAAGTTGCTTCGAATAGAATGGTGACTAATACGACGTTGGACGTAACTTAAAGGCGTCTCGTTCCCACTACTGACACTGACGTCACTATCGCAAGCGTGGACGTCACTTGAGTTGGAAAGGAGCGGACTGGTGGTATCTGATGACAAAGATGAATCCTTTCGCATTTGTTCCATTTGCCGCCGTTTGGCATCAACTTCAGTGAGAAGGTCTTGATTCCTGAAGATATGACAAAAAAATTAAAAACTACAAAAAATATAACACAAACAAGCACATAAAATGAATTTCCTTTAATAGAAGAACAAATTGATGAAACTGGGTTAAAATCCATTCAAAATCATCGCCAAAAAAACAAAAGGCAAATCCAATAATAGACCACAAGGTTCGTTTAGTTTAGAAAAATTTTTTTACAATAAATCATGGAAACTATTACAAACTTTTGGAAATTAAAAAAAACTAGAAAAAAATATAGATTGGAGCATACCATTTTGAAAAATTAAGTCAATGTCAAAATAGAAATGAACTACTTGGAGTCTACAATAAATCTATACGTTCCAATGGGAACGGTCGCGATTTCTTATATTATATACAAATACCTGAATCACAAGTAAAGAAGTGCTATATGAATAGCATTAGTGGATTCTTCAAAAGTCAATAAAACAAATTCCACCGAGTTTATAAGACCCCAACAGCGTTATAAGAGATTTTTTAAAAGATAACAGCACATTTTGAAATGGGAATAAAAATTTCAATCTTTCAATTATCAAAAACTTATCGCAGTCAGGATCTCAGATGGACACACACCACATGATACTATTCAAATAAATCACCTCAATTACACTACACGTACACAATACATTTATACAGTAAGGGCTAAAGATATGATTTTTAAGTAGTAACTCATTTTCTATAACCCATTAATCGAGGAGCCTCAGTATAATATATAAAATGATTATCAAGAAAAAATCACTTAAATTATGTAAGAAATAAATTGAAACTTTTAACAACTAATCGCCCAGATAAATAATTGTTTCTACAAATATATTCACTCACTTTTAAAAATACTTAAACTTTACAATTTTGAAAAAATTGCAAAAAACTAGATTACTCTCACTCGTGCACAAAAAGTTTTGGAAATCAACATTTAGTTCACCAATTGACTACTAATGCATCGACTTTATGCTAGAATACTCACTGTCCATGTTTGTAAGAGAACGCTTGGTTGGAGACGCCTTCAACTGTGATTCGCGGACGATACGCTTCATGCTCGTAATGCGACTTCGTTGTTGTGAAATGCATTGTGGCGCCATCTAACAACAAACGATGTCATAATTTCCCAAATGAAAACGTCCAATTCAAATATAACAAATATGAATACTTTAATACATACAATTAATAACTTCAAGTTTGCAATACAAAATGTTTGGATATTTTCACAAATGGCAGTGGCAAATATCTTGTGCACTAAGACTATCAAGGTCTTAATTAATTTTCTCACTGTTATTGAAGTTTAATTAAATATTTAGTATTATGATAATTAACTTTCTTAGCGAGGTGAAGTAAAATGATTAATTCATGCACATTTCTGATAAATAGACACTGCCAAAGTGCAAACACTTCATTAACAATATCGGAATTTTCCACCGATAAACAACGCGAAGCTGACTATATACGAAGTTTATATATATATATATATATATATATATAT
>CABFPE010000026.1:847700-860855 GCA_900660155.1 Hofstenia miamia
CTGCCTATATAATAAATGTGAATGATGTGAATCCTACAGGGGAGGTCATAAAGAGGCTAAGGATAAGACTAACAAGATTCTACTTAGAATTTAAGTTTATAGAAAGAATAAAAGTTGAACATTATTATTGTGTTCAAATTGTTGATCATTTGAATCGATGGTCAATTAAAAACGGTGTTGTTGATCAGCATGGCTTAAAAAATTTGTGCATACGTTGGTAAAAAATTCGAATATCAAATTTGAAATCCTACTGAAAAAAGTTTCTCATTAAGCAATCAAGTCTTCAATTCATTTCGAAAATGAATCTAGCTACAAAAAAATCTGACTGAATCTAATAAAACAGGCTTCATACGATGGTTGGATAGATTCAAATCGTGAAAAATGTGTCTCATTTAAAAATTCATAATCATTGGGCATCTTCGAAAAATAAAATAATGTAAGAGTTACTTGTAATTCGACATGACATTTAATTCCCACATGAAACAAACGAATTGGGAGAATGCATTTTACTAACAGACTACATTATTAAGCATCAGTGCTTGTTGGATGAATACACCTTTCGCCTAATTGACGATGTTGAGATTTCGACCGAATTTCATTCATGTTCTAACATTCACACCTAAGAAATCTTTACTACGACGTTACAAATTTGTTAAATATTGTAAATGTGCTCCCAAATGGCATTAAGAAACTTACCTGTGTACGTGAAAGTTTTGAAAGAAAAGGCGACAACACAGGCCGTGACTTCAAAAAACTATTTAACTGAAAAGCCACAACAGGACGAGGAAACAGTCGTAAAATTCGAGTGTGCTCCGAATGGTTAGCCAAAATGTTGGGTGAATTGAAAAACCTCACCATAGCAACACGCGTCGCAATGTCGATAGAATCAACATCATTGCCATAGATGAATGAACCAGCGGTGACAAGCGGTGGTATTTGTTTATTAGTGATAGGAGGGGGTTGCACTGTGGATAAATCTACTGTATCCAAGTTACATATTGGTTCTGGCATAGACATACTCGATAAAGCCTAAAAGCAATATTAGGTTTTTCAAAAATCTATAATAGAACTGTTGAATTTAAAAAATAGATGCAAAAAAACAGTCACAAAAGGGTCTGATTTTCTGCCAGGTTACACGGGCAACGTGTCCTAATCAAGACCTCAAGAGGCCATTGTATAAACCCGAAACAGGACCCGGTTGTAGCCTTGAAATTTTAGCTTCAATAGTAAAAACGAAAATTGGTTAAAATCTGTCAAATTGAAGTTTAATAATGATTGCTGGAATGTACACAATACATAGAATTTGACCAAGGACTTCTAACACGCAGTCCGCCAGATAATTTTGTTTAAAAAACTCTGAAAATAAGCTCCAATGGTATTTCACACCGAAAACTAAGTTCTAGAAACACCTGCTGTTAAATGAGACTCAAAGATCGCTGGGTTAGAATGAGCGCTGTGATTTACTATAAAATTGTTTAGTAGTGTAACAAATAGGATTAGTTGATTAATTATTAGAACAAAGCAATCAAAGAAATATACATGGAGACACCATTCAAACCTCCATCATAAACGCACGTTCAAGAGCCGCACGGAGTGATTGGATGGTAGATTTTGGAGGAAATTTAATCTCAAGAGCCTGGAATATAAACATTGAAATTAATTTAGTTATTCGCACATAATACAGTTCAAAGGACTAAAGTCACATTAATAAAAAATTAGATACGAAAAGTTGCTGGCAGAAAATTTACAATTTTATATTTTTAGATGTAAACATTAAACCTAGAGTTGAAAAGGGGCATTTCTAATTTCAATAGTAAGTAAATTACATAAAGAAAAAATGCTCCATATTGGCAAATTTATAAATAATGAACATAAAAACTATGCAAAAACGGTTTAAGATCAGGTATAAAAGAAGCAAGATAACACAGGACAAGTCTAAATTATTTAATGAATGAGACATTATAGCACATTTAGGAAGTGATTAAACTCTAATGCACTATCTACATATTAATCAAACTAAAGTCAAATTGTTAAATTGACTTGCAGAAATTTTAGGAATGCTCACAATGGGTCAGCAAAAATCTATAATTGGTCAAAATATTGCTATTTTTTTGATAAGCATCAATTAATAAACTTTGATCATGGTACACTATCCTGCTTCCACTATATTCTATTCAATGGCAAGCCTTGTGCATAACTGAAATTTATAAATGGAAGTAAGATTGATACGCACTTTGAATAATCTGAAATGTTCTATAAAAATCCAAAAAAATTATAGGCATTTAAATAGAAAAACGTGGGTATGTACCATCAATTACACACATGAACGCAATATATATATATTGCAAGCTAATTGCCTTAATTCAGATAACATTGATTTGATTATTTTTGGTATTGTAGATTTCTTACAATATAATTTAAATAATGACAATATTTCTTCTTTCAGTGTATTAATTTCTGAATTGTCCTTAAGATTTTCTTTTATTAATAGATTTCGAAACATGGCTTCCGTTTCAACTTTTGCATGCGTTTCATTAATGCTACTTGGCCAGCTCATTTTAAGACCATAGGAAAGGGCTTCTTTTTGGATGCTACTGAGTGGTTTATTTGATAGGTTTAAGACTGTATTTTTTAAAGAAAAATATGACTGATTTGTTCTCTGTGTCATTTGTAATTATATATGTATATATATAGAGTCAAAAATACATTCATGTTAAGAAAACAGATCTAAAAATCTGAAATACATATGTTCCTTAGAAATATGGCGTGCTTTTATCAATGGTTTTATATTTAAGCGCAAAAATCTGTGAGAATTTCAAATCTGTTGCTATGACTCGAATGGCTTGAAACTAAATCTTTATATTTTTGTAATGATGTCTGGAGAGATAGATATACAAACCTGCTTCAAATGTGATTTGAGCACTGAGCACTCCGGTTCAACAATTCGAGGCAATTCGTCTGCATTCAATGGTACTGTTATCTAAAAAGCCGGTAAACAAACGTACCTATATTTAACGATACCTTATTGGAATCCAAATCGACAACCCAAACATCATCGGGAAGCCTGAAGTTTTGCTTATATAAAAAAAACGTGGCTGGCACGCCGATAATATAAGGTGTTGGCGCCAACAATAGCTAAATCATAAAAAATTTATAAATAATTCCAAATATCACAGCAAATCCCGCAGCTATATCAAGCAATCTGTTTAATTTCAAATGAACATAGTATTTGCTGCAAGATTAATGAATTGCACGTAAATATCTTTTTTGTAGATGATCTCACAATGCATTTTTACAAAATAAATCTGAAATTAAGCTCAGTCAAAAGATTACGTTGTGGCTGTAGTATAACTTAAAATAAAATATTTAGCAATATTTTAAAATGAAAAAATCCTATAAAACTTTTCTATTGATAAGAATCCATTATACGCATATTTGAAAATATAATTTGAAGAGTAGTTTGGCAATCATTAATGAAGAACTACCTGTTCCGCATTGTTCATGCACGTCGGTAGAAGCGGTATAACGGGGAACATATATTCAAGTGGATACAACATTTTGACAAAAGCTAACAATGACATAGACAAGGCATTGTAATCACGTGACTGCAAAACGATTTTGTGTTCAAGTATGATGCAGGTAAGAACCTTTAGGCATGTATCAACACCCAATAATTCCAGAGGTAAATGCAATGGGAAGTCGCAAAGTGAAAACCTAGTAGAGTCTGGGAGAGCAAACACCACGGGTGATTTAATATTTGAAGGCAGAAGCTAAACATTGAAGTTAATATGGATATCAAAAAATGACTACTTCATATAAATTACCTCTACTTCAACTCGAGTTTTGCCTGGAACGGGAACTGGAGCTGATAGTAACCTTAAGATCCACATTTCAATTTCTCTGACATCATGCAGCACAACACTGCTGATATCGGTGGAAATAATACATCCAGATAAAAGACCCCAAACTGTATCTCTAAATATAACACGAGATAAATATTTACACTTTTGTCAACAACAGGCAAAACAAAACATTGGCAATTTCTTGATCTAAATTAGTAATGGAAACCCATTATTCTTTAAAAGTCTGATAAGTAGTTGAAAAATGTATTAGAATATATTATCTTTAAGAGAAACCCATATAAAACGTCTAATAAATTTTTTTTAATAAATCAAAGTACGCATTTTCCAAAATCCTATACTTAAAAGAAATCATTTTATGCATCATAAAAAAGTACATCAAAGTATTAGTGGGTGTATTCCGCACAACGTTGGTCAAAACTTCGCCAGTAGGTTTCTTGTACAACTCACCCTACTATCTAGGTAACATCTGTTCTCAACAAATTCTATCACACGAGTTTCCAGTTCGGAATTATCAATAAGTTAGATTAACAACTTAGTGGTACACTTCTCCACCGCGAATGTATGTTCCTTATGATTTTCAATTCCCAATCTTGTAATGAACATTGTACAAGTGTATGCGATATAACTAGGTCCTCAAAATCGATTATCACTACTAACCATATTCTTTTGTATACTTTGATGCACTAAGCATACAATATAGATCACGACGGAAGTAACGTCGACTTTGTATTACTTACTGACTTAACATTCATTACATTTTTTACGTTGTCTTGTGATTCAGAGTTGTAACAAGTTCAACAAGTTCAAAATTGATTAAAACATTGATTATTAGGGTTAGTTGTTCTGAACATTAAAAATTCGCAACAATGGATATTGTGAATTTTGGCAAATATTCAAAATATCGAATATATTTTTCTCTTCCAGTTAGCTAAATGTTGCGATTTAAAACTATAAATTGATGCTGCAATTAGAGATTTTGTCGTGTGTATATTCAGATCTATATTTCTAATTTTTTTGTGGCCTAAATAAAGAAAAATCTATGTATTAGTATATCATTTTAATGTTTGAGCTGGAAAAACATAAGGTGGAATGACTAGCAATAGCGAATCAATTTCTATTTGAATTAAATTTTAGAGTTTGGTGACAATTACATAATTTAGCTCATTTTTAACAATGGGTCAACTCAGATCATCTTTAAGGAGTAATTTTTGGTGCGGCAAGCAAATTGTCTTTTACTCAATGACGACAAGAACTATTAAAAAACAGGAGTTCTAAACAACTGGCTATAATAAAAGTATTAAAGGTTTGGGAAAAGCCAGTATTCCTAATAAAAGTCAGCATTTTACTGTGAGAAAGATCTTGAGACTTGGAAACTGTAAAGGAAACATCAAAAAAGAAATTGATACTTGACAAATCACTGGATAACGTTTTTGATGTATGCACGTGTATATGTAATTACATAAATTTTAAACGGTGTGAAGAGAAAATTTTTGCGAGAAGTTCAATGAAAGGTTATTTTTTATTGATCTTGCTGATGTTAGAGAAATCCGAAGGGACATGAAGAAGTTTCTAAATACCAAAACGATCTTTGAAGAAGCACATTGCACATGTGTGAATCCGAATCAGGTGTTAGTGATACTGGATTTTTGCAGAGAAACTAATATAATTCCGATATGAAATGAAAATGACATTAGTAGTTACAGTACTGAAAAAAGTACAGTTTCAACTACGATTAATAACACCACTCCCAGTTCAAATATTGCAATTTAGGCAGACCGTTATGGCGATTCCAATCGAGCAGAAGAAGCTATATGTACAGCTAATTGACAGCATATTAAAAGATGATGATACCATCCAGATTATTGATCCTTATAAAGTCGCAAGAGCAAGAAAGAAACTTTGTATGCAGCTAAGTAAGGATACAAGAAGATTTTTCAGAATTTTATTTTGATGGAAGAAACGAAAAAACATTGTATTGTGTTGAAAAACGGAATGGATAATATCTGAACCAGGAACTAAATATGTTACACATTTGACTGCAAGAAATTCGACCTCTGCGCTATATCAGTTGAAATAACTTAACTGCATGATCAACATGAATTAACTTGCCATCCACAAGCTTCTTAATAAAACATTCGTCTAATAACAGAATCATCAAACAGTGATTGTGTTTGATGCAAGAGATTGATATATTATTTATTCCTATGTATTTGATATATAGAGAATAAACAAATCTAAACGAGATATAAACTCTATTTATTTTATGAAGCTCTACTAAATATTATTCATTATTAGTTACGTTTAGACTGAAATACGGTCATTAGAAATGATTGTAAATATACCAATTTACAAAAAAGCAATTTCTAGCATAGACGTTTCCAAATTTAATTAGGTACCTGCATATAAGCACAAATATTGTAAAATATCGATCGAATTGTATGAACATTAGAAAATTCATTTACTGTAAACCGCATTAACTCGTAATATCAACAAAATTACAATTTTAAACAAAAATATTAACTGCTATGAAATTTTCATAATAATGTAAACTTGTCAGTATTGAAGCATTTAAATACGATAATCACTTCCAAGGGGACTTGAAATGTGACTCTATGAAAGACCATTGGGAAGGAAATCATCAAAAAGAGCATGAGTAGATCATGATGACAATTCACGGACAATTGCAAAGTGATTGGTGTCGTACACTAAACCGCTTATTTGCGCGTCGGTTTGCTTGGATGGTAAACATTAATTTGAAGTTCCAGAACAAAGTGAGCTTATCATTTCAGACCGCTCTATTGGCATTCTACGTAATATGATGACATGCTTTGACCAACATTCTCTATCTTTTCGTTCCTAATCGCTGAAGTTTAATGCATGATAAAGCTCGGCCTCATGTGGCCAGAAATGTTGAAAATTTTTACAAGACCTTGTTGTTACGACATTAAAGCAAGCGCCTTATTCACAAGAAACAAACATGTGCGATAATTTCGCAGCTATGACAATAAAAATGATTCATTGACGATTTTTTTCAAGAAGTTCAGAGAAAATGTGACTTAGGAAATGCTACGAATGAGATAAAGAATGATAATATCATTGAACACAGTGGATATTATCCCAATTACTGTAGAAATATTGACAATTTACTCAATTTTTCCATTTTCTTAGTATAATTGCCAAAACAATATTATCTAAAAACAAAAGTATGAAAACAACTACATTACTTCTGACGTGATCTAAATGTGAGTAACCAACTATAGAAATTTTAATCTAATGTCCACTAGACAACACATCGTTTCACCTTTCCTTACTTCTTTACTTAAGAAAATCTGTCATGCTGCTGTTGAACATTAAGGCAGCTAACACTAGATGCATTTTAATCGCTTTAGATCTAGCATTAATTATTACAACTCTATAAACACACATCAATAATAATTCAAATAAACAAAATAATTGTCAAACTTCATTTTGAACCATAGCTCATTTCTGTTTTCCGCTAAAAACATTGATATTTTTAAATTGTACATCAATGTTATTGAAATTCCAATTTCTGATATTAGCCGGTGTATTAGAAGATCTGCTATCATTATCAAACTTTTGGGTCATGGCTATGCGAAGATCAGCTTGGTATAACGTTAATTTCCAACTTGCATGTATAAAAATGGCAGTTTTAGCGTTTTGATAGGTCTTACCAAAAACCGGTAATACGTTTTTTTGCAGTGAGTTTCGGCAAAGCATCCAAAATTAAAGTTTATCATACTCAAAGCTTTTTACAAATTCAATTCAAAGTAATGAGTGGCTTGCACTAACTTTTGCATTATTGATATATATATATATATATATAATTCTGCAAACCTGCTATTTGTAATTTCGTTGCATTAGTTGGTGAAAGTCCGTTTCTTCTAGTTGCGATTGTTATAATTTGTTTTGACTATATTTTGTAGTTAAAACCCCAGAAGAAATATGATAAAATCAAATAAGAAAACAATTAATAAACGATTCTAAATATATTTTGAAGATCTGAAAGTTCGGGGAACTTTTTCTCCTAATCAAGAGTTTTGGGCAATTTTATGATATTAATATATTATTAAAAATGTTCAAAGTCCTAAGATTATAACCAGTATATATATAAATGTATATATATATACATATTTATATATATATATATATTTATATTTACCGTAAAACCTGTCATTGAAGGCCATGGCCTTTTATTTTTCAAGCTCCCTGCTAGGTTGGCCTTCTATTACAGGTTGCCTTCAATTACAGGGTGACCTTCTATTTTTCAATTATCAATTTTTGGTATTTTTAGGTCTATAAAAATTTCTTTGTTGGATAATGCTGTTTTGAGGAGTATTAGTGTGCTTTCATGTGTGCGTGTATGTGTGCGTACGTACGTACCCGCGCGTACCTCCATCTTTTAAAGAGAAAAGTGGATAGCTGTCTCAGACACAAACCTGAGCGGTCTATTTTCAATCTCGCTAGGGTGGCCTTCAATTACAGGTTTTATGGCATATAAAATATTATATTCCTAGAATATGATCTTGCAGATATTTTAGTATTTGTATTTGAAAAAAATAATAAAAGACTATTATGCTGGCAAAAGCAAACAATACAAATGAATAATAAATTTTTTGGAAAAATGGATTAGTTTGCATTATATAGTATTTTGATTATAAGGCTTTCTGAACTCAAATTGTCTAGTTTTCCAGTGTAATAGCCTATAAAATGATTTTAATAAATATTGATGTAAGCTAGATGTCTATGACCTAGTAAGAGACATCGTCGCATAGCTTGTGGAATATAGCATCCGTTAAAAATACAAAATAGCGAATATGGCATATTCACAACAAAGCTTAATTCAATGAAAGTATGGATATTTATTCGCACAGTAGCCTATTATGTGAATAACGAAGGTGTGAACTTCTATCTATATTTCTTTTTGCAGTACATCACCTTCGATTTCATTGCTCTGTCTATCAATATACTAACCGTGGTTGTTCACGTTAGTTAAGGATCATGTAAAATTTTCAAAGGTAATGTCGCAAGTTAAGGTTTTCAATTTCAAATAATTTTTTATTTTTTTTCAATTTAAAAGATGTAACAATTGTTCGTCAGGCTTATTTAAGATCTGCTTACTATGGGTAATTTCAGCAATGCCATGTCTAGCTAATATTCTTGTAGTTTACCTTTTAATTCTATTAATAAATTATATCACAATGAAATATATATATTATGATATGGAAATTATATCAATGCAGGATGAAAGTATTTGTCAATTAAATGTGTTAAGTGAGGCATGCCTCTTGGCTTTGCCCATAATATGCGTTAGCATATTTAACGCTTGACTTCTCTATAATATGTGTTCAGTTTTCAAATGTGTATTCATTTAGAATGATAAATATCACCACATTTGAAGTGCTTATTAATTTATTAAGCATTTGTTACCGCATGTATATGCAATAGAATATAATTAGCGGGCCGCCTTCCGCATTGCTAAAACAAAGATAATGACAACTAAAATACAAATATGCGCTTAAAAATCTAGCGCTATTAATGAACAAGCAGTTATTTGAATTTGTATGTGAGAAGGATTTTTGGTTAATTTTTTAGGCATTCTGTGATTTTCCACGATGAGCATTAAAAATTATTTCATTTATTAAATATTTAAATGCTAACCTGGAATGACTCTTAATTCAGCCTTGAATGTTTTCTGTGTGGAAGGAAAGTTGCATGTAATCCATTAATTTTGAGCGTATTCACTGTTCACCAATATTATTGATGGTACAGTACGCATTATCAATTGCTTTTGTACGTCTAATCATTGTTATTTATTTAGCAAACATTATAGTGTAAATGCTTATTTGATTGCTTGTAACTAGTTTACGTACTTTTGTTCAATTATCAGGTTATTTCTTTAAATATGTTTAGAATACATAAATGTGTTTTTAATGGTTTCGAAATTGCTGCATTTTCTTTAAAAATTTATTGAGGGATTGATTGTTTCAGTTGTATCAATTTTATTATTACCTAAAACTATTATTCATAACTATATTGACAGTATGGATTTACATTTTTCATTAATGTGATTTGAGTATTTTTAATGATTTTTGTCAAATCTAATTGTGAATTGTAGTGGATATTGTTGGAATTTTTAATTGTTCACAATCCCTACAATTTTGCTATTATACCTTAGTATCAAATTTTGGTAATTGTCCTTGGTGAAACATTTAAATATTGAATTTAATAAGCTAACCATAAAAATAAGTTTTATTGCTGCTTTATTCTCCAAATTGTATTTACAGTTTGAGTTCTGTAGTTTACTTAACAGTATTTAATGGTTTAAAGATTTATGTTTACGTGATATATTATTCACTGCTTTGAGCTGGATTTTTGTTTGGGGTACTCGTGTCATTGAAATATTGCGTTGATGAAAGGGTATATAAAACGAATGTATGTACCGACAATTATGTCCTATTTTCTGTACAAGCATTTCTGGTTGTTTTGAATAGTAACTAACTATATAATATCGGAGACAGCATTATAGACCTATGAAATATAAATTTTTATGTACAGGAAAAATGAAACCTGAGTGTTTGTTAATCTGAATTGTCTGAAATTCAGATATGGTTACATACAACGTGTAGAAAATAGAATCAAGAAATCAATATACGTTGTTGAATCTCAGTAATAATCGTCCACTCTTTATAAGTTTAAGTACTAATAGATACATACTTAAAATCTGATCATTGTAATAAAAGAATTTCGATTAATTAAATAATATCTAGAGTGAAAATATCAACACTACAGTTTTTTAATAATAACACAAAATGTCATTGTAACATAATTCCTCTTTGCCTTGTGGAGATAAGCTTATTTATGGCATCAACAGAAAGGATGTAGACGTCCATTCAGGCGAATCAGACCCATTGATGCTCTCAAATAGGTTTTTGACAATCGAATTGCGAAAGTAGACGCTCAGAAATTGCAATACTAACAGATAATGTTCCAACCACAACTAATAGAGATACTACAGATGGCATTTTCATGTTTTTTGACAAGCAAATTGCTTCATTGAGCTTAGAAATCCTATCTTCAAGATCCGTGCGCATTGATTCCTCAATTTAATTCGTTAGTTCTGTTCTTAAGATATGTTGAGGTCATCCATCAACATTTCTGACATTTACAATATTTCTACAATAGAATTTTCTTTGGCATTAATTATTTGATGATAATTGTTGGATATTTATTGCTAAAATATCATTTGAAACTGGTATGATATGATCAATAATAGGTATAAGTTTCTAAAAACTGTCTAATCTTTCAGTCGATTCTAATAATTTATATTCTCGTGGTTTCCGAAGACTTCAATTGTTTTTCGATATTTTGCCAACGGTTTTTTTCACTAATGTGTTTAATGTTTGACTATGATCAAAATTTCTTCCATCACCTGTTCCAGATAAGAAAATTACACGGATAATATCTAAATTATCAATGTCCTCATTGTCGACAACATGTTTAAAGGGGGTGCCACACGATTAGTCTTTTTACTATAGTCAAAAGACTAATCGTATGGCACCCCCAAAAAGTGACTTTTGCGGTTTACGACTAGTCAAATTTTGAAATAGAAAGTTTTCTATTTGAAAATGACTTAGTCAAAAGACTAACCGTGTGTGCACCCCCTCCTCCTCCTCCAATAGTCAACTTATTGTAATTTTGAAAGAAAATGGAATTTATTCATTTTAAATAACTGCACCTTCATCTTAAATGTCATTAATAAATAAACAATCTAATTAAGATCGTGGCCATTACGATGGACGCAAACAACTTGTCGAAATTTCTTTAGCGTGTTTTTCAACCCAATTCCATTGGATAGAGAGAGAGAGAGCTGTTTCAAAGGCTAGTTGATTGCGTAGCTATTTTGAATATTGCAACCTGCTAATTGGGTTAATGCTTTACATATGCGCTTGTTTATAAGTGATCAATTAACTACAGTATGACCTCATTATTCACGGGGGTTACGTTTCTTACCCCTCCGCGAATAGCGAAAAACCGCGAATATTGAATGCAGTTTTAAAGCGTATATGTATGATATTATATACATTACCAAATGTTTCCCAAACACTCTAAAGATACTTCTGCTCATTAATACAGTAAAAATCTAACAGTATTGCATACGGTTATATATTTTACAATAATACATACGGTTATTTATTTCTCTGTAATGATAATGTAAACACATTTTATTTTTTTACTTCAATATTATACACGTATTTTAATAAAAATAGAAAAGAGGGGACAATATCTTTTATTACCGAAACACTGGAGGAGAAAACTCCATTTCTTCTACAGAGTCAAGAAGTTGTGTCGTTTTTTTCTTCGGGTATGACTTGGTTTGACGTTTTTGGTATCTTCTTTAGGAACATGGTTATTGGCAGCTGTTTCCGTTGTTTCTTCATAGTGGTGAAAAGAGTTTTGTAGGTCGACATAGCATAGTCAATTGCATTTGAGAATTGCAACGAACGAACCATATAAGGGTCCCATGACTTGGCTGTCTCTTGTAAATCTTTTGCTTTTGACATTAGTTCTGCCAACCGTTCCAGGGTAAGACCTTCGTCCTCTTCCAATTGTGATGGTTCTTCCTGGCCCTCTGTTTTTTCTTCATTGGTAGGTTTCGTCAACTCTGCCAAATCTTCGTCCGTTAGAGGCTGAGAGTGGGAGTTAATCAGGTCATTGAAGTCTTCACAAGTGATGTCATCAAAGCCTTCACCACCGATTAACTTTGCTAGTTTAACTGACTTGTTGACAGTATTATATTGAATTTCATCAGGTAAGAACCCTTTGTGATCATGAACGCATTCTGGCCACAGATTTTTCCAACATGCATTAAGTGTTTCTTTTTTCATGTCTTGAAGTGCCTTGTATATGACTGTCAAGCACGATGCAATTGTGAAATTGCGCCAGTAGATTTTCAACTGGAAGTCCTCATTCTCGTCTATTTCATCAACCAATTGTTGAAGACAGTTGCCAGTATAAAGTGCCTTAAAAGCACGAATCACTCCTTGGTCCATTGGCTGGAGGAGGGATGTTGTGTTGGGAGGGAGGAACTCGATCTGGACTCCCTCATGAGAGAGATCCACAGGATGACCGCCAGCGTTATCCATGATTAGCAACACTCGAAATTCGAGTTCTTTTTTGCGAAGGTATTCTTCCACTTGAGGGATGAAACATTGATGAAACCAGTTGGATATCAAGAGCTTCGTAATCCAAGCTTTGGAGTTATGCATCCAGA
>CABFPE010000026.1:873729-884876 GCA_900660155.1 Hofstenia miamia
ACTGACGACGGCATGGAAGTAATTCAATTTTACTTTCGTCAGTAAAAATAATTTTACTCCAATCGACATCGTTGAAGTTTTCTCTGGCCTTGCACCACGTTAACCGCCTCTTCATTAACTTTTTTGTTAACTGCGGTTTTTTAACAGCGACTCTTCCAAAACGCTTGTTGTCTCTTAACACTCGTTTCACAGTTGAAACGGACACCTTTTCATGAAATCCACATTCACGGCGTAGTTGATTAGCTGTCAAAAATGGATCCTTTTTAGAAGCAATTACCAATTTGGTCTTTTCACGTGAACTGAGCTTCGATGGTGTGCATGTTTTAGATTTGTTTTTGAGCCCTTCACCTCTATTATGCTTAGAAATGATATTTTTAATGGCACATCTGCTGATTCTTAATTCTCTGGATATCTCGCGTTGAGATTTGCCTTGTTCATGGAACTCAACAGTCAAGGCTCTCTTAGTCAATGAAATAGTAGGCATTCTAAAGAGAAAATGAACCTAAACATTTTAACCATTCAATACATTGAAAGCTTACCGAAAATAATTGTCGATAAAGCAGAATTGTCAAGAATCAGCCAATTAAATAAGTGGTCTAAAATAGACGATCGACGTAATTTATATACAATGTGTCTGTTTGTTGTGTCCCCAAATAATTTTGAAACTCTGACACACACACAAACACAGTGAAGACTCCTACATAAAAACATATTTTTTAATTTCTTCAGATATATTGTTCCTAATCGTTTGAATGCTCAAAATAAATATATTTTTAGGTGGACTAAAATAGATGACCGACACTGTAGTACAATGAAGTCATTACTCCCAGGGGCATATTTAGGAGGGGGCTTGCGTTGGGGCCTCCCCCTTGGGGCAGGCCAATTTCACCTCATTCTCATACGATCTGATCGATAGATTGATAAACAGTCTTTTTGTTTGACATAAAGAGCAAAAAATTTGTATTTCAAGTTATTCTTATTACCTCCGTCTGTCCTGTTGGTTTTTTTATTATGTATGCACGGGCGAGCACGGCATTATGCTAAGAGGGTGAAAAAACTACCTAGGCCTATATGTCTTGGATAAGAATTGGGCCTCCCCTTTTAGAAATTGTATCAAATGTACATTTACCATTTCATTACATGCAACTCTTTGTAAAATCTATTTAAAACACATTTGTGTAACTATGTTGTTACATCTAAAAAATTTTGTCCACAATACAATAATGAGCGATATGAAGCAGATGCATAGCGATCAGAAATTAAATTTGTCTAACTTTCCACTAATTGTTGTAGTGAGAAATATTAAAAATGATTAACAACTTTTTGTTTATGTACTATAAAAATTAGTTTGTTGGTAATACTAAAGTTAAATATTGTATAAAAGATTATTTCAAACTTCTTTAAAGTAAATCCTAAAGTTTTAATGTATTACAAATGAGAACCCATGGGAATTCCTTTAGATTTTCATTGGAATCGAGTTAGAAGGGGGTGGCAACATATTCTATCTTATTTGGTACTCTACAATTTGCGTTTTCATTAAGTAAATTTGAGTACACTACTAATTTCATGTTTCATTCAAACCAGATTTTACGTATTTATTTTAAATGAAAGGGAATAAAAATGTAATGTGTGGAAAGATGATTTGAATTTTAATTTTTTTGTGTTTAGAAAGCTACTTTGGTAAATTGTGATTCAGAAGATGAAATCATTGTAGTGCCTTTGAAACTAAGTCCTTTTCGAACATTGATAACATCTATTGTTTTACTCTTATCTCTGGGACTATTGTCTTTGCCTTTGTATTGGAAACGTCAATGGTTTGTGTGGGCATTCTACGTGCCTACCTCAAGATATAACCAAGGTGGCCTGGTTCATATTGTAGATCGTTATGGTCGTCATTTTACTCGCAAAGTTACAAGAAAGAATATTAATTCGGAATGGGCATGGAAATGGATATCACGAAAGTGGCAGACGTTGCACCTTAACCCAAATGTTGAATTGGTATGCTTCTTATTTTTTGAATTAATTGGACCTCGTTTACAAATACGTTGTACATTGTTTAACGTTATTGATTAGAAAATTTTTTAATCTCTAATTTCAGCATATACATATACAAATATATTTTTCGATTTATCATGTCGGTGCCACATGCTATTACTTATGAAAGACTCGTCTTGATATCTACAACGCATCATTTTTTATAAATAATTTACGTTTAGCATACCCCAAAACCTAAGGATGTGAGATCCGAAATTCGAGCTACCCAATGGATTAACTCATTGATTGGGAAATGTTGATTAAGGAATGCTCTCAAGTCCCCAATGAGCAATTCCTGATCCATGATGACACTAGCTGCAAAATCAATATCATCCAAATGGATGTATATCCACTTCGTTGAATACTCATTCATTGCATCATTTAGCTGACATTATGTAGCAATGACGATGATCTGAAACAAACATGTTAGATTGTTTTTAAAATTAATAATTATGCATGAGCAGCTCGTTGATTCTTGAAGCGTATTGTCCGTTCTGCGTCATGCATCGACCATGTCTCCTTCTATTTATTGAAAATGGAGAAAATTGTAGGCCGTGCGGAAGCATTTGTTTTTTTCACACGCTGTAATAGTACCGTTTGTGCAAATTGTGAATAAAAATTACTGGCTAATTAACTACAGGCTGAAACGACAGTCAATTCATTTTATTGCTATAAAAAGTATAAGAACACTGCTATGTGTATGTATGTACATTGATCATTTCCGTTTATGCATTATGATATATTTGTTTATCTTCCGATTGCATTATTTAGATTCGTATTTGTGTGAAGCTTGTATACCTTTTTTCGGGCATTCTATTTTTGATCTATCTAATATTTTTAATTTCTCCATTTGTTAAAAACTAAATGCAACGAATGCAGTTTACTTTCGCGATATTCATTTGTGAACTTTTATTAATGCATTTTTTGTAATTCTATATGCTTACTTACTGACATGAGCTATTTTTTGAACTGGAGAGACTGCTTGATTCATTTGGCAGGTCTCACTTTTTCATTCATTTCAATTTGGCATTTTTGCGTTATAACAACGTGTTGCTGTCGCTTGTATTCGAAATAATCAATAGCAAAGGTGAATCACAGCTATAGTCAATGTTCACTTAGAAATAGTAATTTTCTATTTATATAACGTTATGCACTGAATATATAAATCCATTAATTTGTGTATTTACTTTAGAATGGGATAATGATATGAGATTAATCTTTGGAAGGAGATTATATTTCGCAAAAATGTAGAGCAATGTATATGAGAATTCTGCCTATGTGCAATTTCTTATAAATTTAAAAATTAGCTGCATTTTAATAGTCAACTAAATTGTAAAAAGCTGTTGTTCTTAAATTTCTAGTATTAACATTTATAGCGTTCCATTTATGTATGTTTTGTCCTTCTTTGTTGAAAACAGATGTGTTACCTATTAATTAAATTTGAATTGATAAACGTGTCTACAAAAACCAAAATTTATGTAGGAAAGATTAAATGTATGGAAGAAATTTTAGTGTGTATTGTGTGCTAAGATTTCAATTTTTTATTGTGGATTCATTTATCATTTTATAGGGAAATTAATCAAAATTTTAAGTGTCGATATCTGTGACCCAAAGATGCATGCAAGGTCTGTCCGGAATATAATTGGACACTTTTTCCAATAAATTTATTTCTTATACTAAATGGAATTTCGTTTCAATTACTTTCAACACTTTAATCATTACGTCAAATGTCTAATTAACTTATGCTATACGATATCAAGTTCCTTACGAGGATTTTCTATATATATATATATATNAACCAAAGCTATCAAAGAAAAACATCGAAGTTCGAATGACATTTGCGAAGGAATATGAAAATTGGTCTGAAGAACAATGGTGCAATGTCATGTTCTCAGACGAATCCAGCATAAAGCAATATTATTGCTATTCTAATTTTGTTCACAGGCCCTCTGGACAGCGGTATAACCAAAAATATGTTGTTCCTATGGTAAAAAATTCTCCTTCTTTGATGATATGGGGAAGCATATCAGGAAAAAGAAGAGGTGGTCTTTGGTTTATGAATCCAAACACCACTATAAATGTTTACAAAAATATTTTGGAAGAAAAGCTCCAGGGATTTATGTAGATGCGATTCATACACCAATTTT
This sequence comes from Hofstenia miamia, assembly GCA_900660155.1. Taxonomy (NCBI): domain Eukaryota; kingdom Metazoa; phylum Xenacoelomorpha; order Acoela; family Hofsteniidae; genus Hofstenia; species Hofstenia miamia. The sequence continues at coordinate 877,911 of CABFPE010000026.1, forward strand.
CAACAAGATGGGGCACCATGCCATACTGTTGGTAATGTCAAGAAATGGTTGGCAGAACGGAACATTCAGTTGCTCAACCCTTGGCCTTGTAGCAGTCCGAACCTCAATCCGATAGAAAACTGCTGGACAATGGTCAAAAGAAAAGTTAGTAAATTAAGGCCAACAAGTCATGAAGACCTAATTAACAAAATAAAAGAAGTCTGGTGTAAAGAAATTACTGTAGAATATTGTGAAGCTCTTGTACGTTCTATGCCTAGAAGAATCAAAGCAGTTTTAGAAGCTAAACGAGGTCACACTAAGTCCCCAATGTATGATATATTTGTATAATTTCAATAAAAACTGCTTGTATATTTAATTAATAAATATTTTTCATGTCTATGTATCATCAAAACCACTTAAATATAAGAATTAAGAAAAATACACAAGTGTTGCTATCTTTATAGCCAGCACTATATATATATATATATATATATATATTAATACCTCCCACTATGTATTTTTTCCACATAACCATATAAGCTGAATTTCCCACATAAATTCCTGAATTTTTGTAGGACATAGTCTTTTGGTAGTCACTACCTTCATGCAAAATATTTAAGGGATCGATGGATTTTTTAGGGAGTAATAGCCAAAAAGTTAATTTTCGGCCAAAATCCCAAACTCCCTCTATGTAGTATGGAAAATTTTTCTTCCCTCCATGCAGCGGTTTTTTGTAAAAACCATACTACGGAGAGGGAGGTATTAGTATATATATATATCTCATAGCGTTACTATATGCAGGCCATGCAGCGAGCAAATACAGAAAAATTTGTAGAGGCCGATAATGTAGTTACATAAAATATTAAACACATGAATTTATAAATAAAAACTCATTTGACTAACTTAATATTATAAACATGACAGTAAAAATTGTTATGTGAATAATACAAATTTAAAAATTTACAAAGTATTTCTTAACCAGAAGTTCCAAAATACACTAAGGGTTGATTTTTATCATTTGAAAAGAATCAAAATTTAGCTAGCTTGGCCTTAGAAGAAATACTTCGTAGAGCACTCAGCTTAGAGATGGTATTCAATAAAATATTTGCTAAACTAATGAGCACCGTTTTTTCAAAATTTATTCCATTGTGAGTGTCAACAATACTCTAAGAAACGCATTAAACTTTTTCTGCAAAGTAGTTTTGCATTACACTTTAAGACAAAACAAAAAGATAGTTGGCCAAGGAAAAACAATTCATTACAGGGATAAGAAAGTTGTCCGCAATCTATTGCTGCAGTAAATTCAGTAAATTTGCTACCTTTCACCGTCGTGCTGTATTTTGAACAGCGATGGGCAATATAACTTTTTATTAATAAATCCATGTTTATTATTTTATGTAACATTACATTATCGGCCTCTACAAATTTTTCTGTATTTGCTCGCTGCATGGTTTGTATATAGTAACGCTATGATATATATATATATATATTACATTACCGGTATTACATGTAAGCGCTCGAGTTAGACACGATAGAAAGTCAAAAGTGCATATGTTTAATAACATTTATTTCTATTCAGGTGAGTGTCAACCATCAGCTTGTACTCCGAGTGACTGAAATTGCTTCGTGTTGCATTATTATACATACGAGTCATGGTGAGGATGGCTAGGCGAGGGTCGTTTAGAGCTTTACCTTATGGTATTTGGATTATATTCTTGGCTGCATTGTCTGAAGTTTGAAGCGGACATGATATGCACTCTGAGCACTAATATTCACAGCTTAGAAGCATATTTGCAAGTGAAACACTTTCAATTTAAGTAAACTACTTTCTCATAGGCTTTCACAATAGTTGAAAGCGTTTCATTTGGAGATGTTACGAGTCTAACATAAAATTTGATTATGTAAATCGTTCCAAATAACTTTGCTTATGTAATTCAAATATTTCTTCTTTCTGATTATTATTCTTTAAATGCCTGATGCACCTGTAGCCTGTCAACCTTTAATGTTTGAAATAAATATTCATTCATTAATCATAACATCAAATAATGTACTGTCTGACTCACTTAACTAACGTTATGGAATCAGGCGTATCATTACTTTCCAGTTAGTATATATATTAAGCCTTTTATCTCAACTCTTTTTACTTTCCAGTTAGTATATATAAAGCCTTTTATCTCAACTCTTTTTATTTAATAATTGACTGATTCAATTTATTTAGGATTGTTCATGTCTAATGTTTCAATTCCACAAGTTATTATATATTATCTCTCCTGATTGTTCAACTGTCAACCAACTCAGGTCTTTAGACGATGGTATTACCATAAACGAGATCATGGATTTATCATGCGGAATAAGCAGCGATGAGGAGATATTTCGTCAACAGTTATTTGGACTAAATGAAATGGAGTTACCGGTAAAGTCACTATTTCTATTATTTTTTCAAGAACTCTTACATCCGTTCTACATCTTCCAAATTTTCAGTGTTACTGTTTGGCTCTTTGATGAATACTATTATTATTCAGCATGTATAATCATCGTCTCACTGTGCTCAATTATTTGGACTCTTTACTTAACCAGAAAATCACAGAAACGGGTGAAGCGCTTGGGAATTTTGCACGAACGGGTTTCTATTCGTCGTGAAAATGGTTTCATAGATGACGCATGGGCAAGCACTTTAGTTCCTGGTGATGTTATAGTCATTCCTAGAAACGGCTGCAATTTAGCCTGTGATGCAGTTTTGTTATCTGGGACATGTGTTGTAAAAGAAAGTGCCTTAACTGGGGAGTCAATGCCTGTTAATAAACAACATATAAATCGTCTATCCACAGACAGAAAACTGGATATGGCATCAGACGCCTCTCACATTCTATTTTGTGGTACTGAAGTTATGCAAGCTCGTAATTTTGAAACTGAATTGGTTTTAGGTTTCGTTATAAGAACTGGTTTGCATTCTATGAAAGGGGTACTTATACAAAGTATAAAATACCCCAAGCCTACCTCACTACCAATTTATCGTGATGCTATTCACTTCATCATTGCTCTTGCATCAATAGCAATGATCGGTCTCATCTATTCATTCGTTCTCATGGCGGTGAGAAAAAAACCGTTCTTTAAAATCATTATAAGAGGATTAGATGTAATTACAATTGCTGTGCCTCCTGCATTACCTGCAGCTTTAAGCAGTGGAATAATATTTGCACTGCATCGTTTAAACGCTGCTAAAATATTTTGCATATCGCCTCAACGTATTAATTTAGCAGGTTTAATAAATGTCTTTTGTTTTGATAAAACTGGAACTCTCACCGAGGATAGCATTAGTCTAGATTGTGTTGTCCCACTGCACGAAAACGAGCCATTTGGGGCAGAATGTTCTGCTAATTCTCCAAGATTACGGAAAGAGCTTAAGATTGGTTTAGCTTCCTGTCATACCTTAACTCGAGTGGATAATGAACTACTTGGCGATCCACTCGATTTAGCTGTGTTTAATTCCACTCAATGGAATCTCCATGAGGCAGGTGGTGAACGATTCGGTGAATTTGAATCTCTGGCTGTTAGTGTAATCACTTCGCCTCAATACCCACCTGACGAAATAGGAGTTGTAAGGCAATTTCCATTTTCTTCTTCGAACCAAAGGATGGGAGTGATTACAAGAGCCCTTGAGGGTCGAAATTTTTCTTTCTATGTTAAAGGCTCTGCTGAAAAAGTTCTACCTCTTTGTAGTAGTGATTCTATTCCCAAAAACATTTATGTAATTTTAGAAAATTACACTTCACGTGGGTATCGGGTTCTCGTTCTTGCATATCGCCAGCTACCTCTAAAACTTGCTTGGCATAAGCTAATGAAAATTTCTATGACAGATATTGAAGAAGATCTTCGCTTTTTGGGACTCATAGTTCTTCGTAATGTTGTCAAAAAAGTTTCCAGTTCTGTTATTCAGGTTCTCAATAGATCCAACATCACCACCATCATTGTAACTGGCGATGATGTGCAAACAGCGGTAGCTGTAGCACGTGAATGTTCATTTTGTTACAACTGCGATTTAAGAATAACAAGTAGTGTAGAAGACTTCCTTTGTAGTCAAAGTTTCTGTGACAGTGGACAGCTCGCTATAACGGGAACTGTTTTTAATCATCTGGATGCGAAGGGTGAACTTATTAATTTTCTGAAAAAAATTGTTGTGTATGCCCGCATGAGTCCAGACAATAAAACTCGACTGATTGAACTACTAAAGGAAAGCGGAAAAAATGTTGGGATGGTAGGTGATGGTGCGAACGACTGCGGTGCCTTACGTGCAGCCCATATAGGAATTTCGCTTTCTGAATTAGAGGCATCAGTTGCTGCCCCATTCACTAGTGGTATCAACAACGTTTCCTGTGTACCCAAGCTAATTTGCGAAGGCCGAGCAGCCCTGGTTAATTCATTTTGCATTTTTAAATTCATGGCTCTTTACAGTATGATTCAGTTCACATCTGTTTTATTACTCTATTGGTTTGGAACTATTTTGGGAGATTTCATGTTTTTGTACATTGATATGTTCATTCTAACTGTTTTAATGTTAACCATGTCTCGTACCAAAGCATCTAAAGTACTTTCAACATATCCTCCTCCCTTGAAACTTGCCAGTTTCGAAATCATTACCCAGGTTACATGTCACATATTTATCCAGCTCGTAGTTCAAATCACGGCTGTCGTTATCTTTATAAACAGTTCGTTTTACAGTCCAGTGTCTGTTGAGGAGGCCGAACATGAGGATGCTGACATTCTACCAATTTCAACCATAGTATTTTTAGTTTCATCAAATATGTATGTAATTCATGCGGTGTTGCTCGCACAGGGACCTCCTTTCCGGCAGCCGTTTTACAGAAACGTGCCTTTTCTTGTAGCCATTGTCTTAATAATGACTTCCAATACGTTTTTCTTTTTCTCGCCAAACAATTCTGTGCTGCAATTTATGGAAATTTCGTACTTTCCACATATTTTTTTAAAGTTGATTCTTTATTCGATAACGCTCATCTCACTATTCATTGGCTGGTTCATGGAAATCTTCGTCTTTAAAAATAATTGCACTGATGCTTTCCATTCCAAATACGTGCAACGAAATTCCCTCAACACTCACGTGTAACAGGCGACGCGCACCCATTTTATCATGTTTGTAAATTTTAATGGAATTGTTACCAATTCATAGGCATTTTTGTAACTTTACAAGTAAACTATTTTTTATATCTATTAGTTTTATTTTCACTTTTTGACATTTTAAATGAATTCAGACTATCAATTTCTTTCATTTGCGAGTTGCTAACATTTCATAAAAGTTTTCAGTCTGAATGATAATTTAAACTCAAGTCTAATCACTATAGTTAACTCATGGTTTTCTTCAAATAACCAAATGACTCAAATACCAATTAATTGAAATTGAAGTTCAGCTAAAACCAAAAGATAGTTGATTTAGCAGATCGTTCCCACTTAATTTTTCAAGTTGATTTTGAAACCCTAACCCCAAACCCTATATTTAACTCATGGTTTTCTTCAAATAACCAAATGACTCAAATACCAATTAATTGAAATTGAAGTTTCAGCTAAAACCAAAAGATAGTTGATTTAGCAGATCGTTCCCACTTAATTTTTCAAGTTGATTTTGAAACCCAAACCCTATATTTAACTCATGGTTTTCTTCAAATAACCAAATGACTCAAATACCAATTAATTGAAATTGAAGTTCAGCCAAAACCAAAAGATAGTTGATTTAGCAGATCGTTCCCATTTATTTTTTCAAGTTGCTTTTGAAAAGATTTCTAGTTGTGAAACTCTTCATGTAAACAATAACAGCATTTTCGAAAAAAATGATAAATTTATTTCTTCCAATCGATTTTTAAATATACTCATTTTCAACTTTTTGAAAGATATTCATGTATAATAATTGTTTAACAAAAGTTTTCATACATAAATGATGTAGTTTTATCCTCTTTTATTGTGGTTAAAAAACAAAGGATATCTTGATTTTGACATGGAAATGAATGATCAATGTTTACATTAAAAGGTAGCTTCCATAATTTTGGAAATATTCGACTTTTCTAATCATTTAATCATTTACAAATATTTCTTTCAATGCTAATAGTTTGTAATGTTATATTCAAACAATTAAGAAATAGTCTTCTACCCTGTTAGTTTTTTGAAGAAAACTATCCGAGCTGTTCAAATAAAATCAATTTATCCATTATTATTATACATTATATGGTTTAAAGATACTATTCACGGAATTCAAATAATTTGTGATATTTACAAAAGGTTGCTATTCCAGAACTCAGTAAATGAGAATGGATTTATTGAAGTAATTGACAACAAGATTAGCAATTGGTAGAATCTATTCATGCTATTTCGATGTTCTTTTCATGTAAATATTAGACATAACAATTCGTGCAATAAGCACAGCAAGAAAACTCAAACGAGAAGTTTACTAATTTATTGAAGTGGAATGTAAGTTTTAATAGGAATGTATTTAAAGATTGCATAAAACTCAAGTTGTATCTACTTCAGCAAAGTTCAAACACTTAAAAATAATGACATTGAAGTGTCATGTATTGCCATATTAATGGCGCATCCAGAAGAGGGGTGACGCACTTGAAAACAGCGTGCATGTTACATTCTTTACGAAACGAGTCTACGTACCACCTTAACCTGCGTATGCATACATATATATATATACTAATACCTCCCTCTATGTATTTTTTCCACATAACCATATAAGCTGAATTTCCCACATAAATTCCTGAATTTTTGTAGGACATAGTCTTTTGGTAGTCACTACCTTCATGCAAAATATTTAAGGGATCGATGGATTTTTAGGGAGTAATAGCCAAAAAGTTAATTTTCGGCCAAAATCCCTCTATGTAGTATGGAAGATTTTCCTCGCCGCCCTCTATGTAGCACTTTTTTGCAAAAACCATACTACGGAGAGGGAGGTATTAGTATATATATATATATATATAT
>CABFPE010000026.1:885199-895234 GCA_900660155.1 Hofstenia miamia
TATATATATATATATATATATTATGCTCTAACCCGACCCGATACCCATCAAACTGTCGGGTAGAGGTGATTACCCTATTGTCCAACTCTGAAAAAAGCTTACTAATGCTTCATAATTCTGTTAGCACTAAGTAGAAATTGCTCTAGAAATTAAGATGTAGTCAGTAATCATAATCACTAAGGGCAAATTTGGTTCTGCCATAGGAACCTTATGTAAAAGCTGTGATCATTGTAATTTCTTTAGGTTTGCCATCATAATATCAGTGAGTGTGACAGAAGATAAAAATGGAGGTACGAAATAACGTCAATGCTATGCTTTCAGTATAAAAAGTGAATTTGGTGGTAGAAGCATATTTTGTTTAAGCATCCCCAGAAGCAGCCGTAGTTAAGCTGAAAGTTATGAAGATTTGTTTTATTCTGATATTGTACGTGAATCATGTTATTTCTTCGAGCATTCGCCGATCTAGTTGAGTTATCCCACTATTGAATGCTTCAATAAACTATGACAAATCCTTGGTGATCTCTCACCCTTGGCTGTGACGCTGCTACAAATATTATTTAAAGATGATACGACCAGAAGTAAAAGCAGGAAGACACTATGCCTATAGCCTGATTTTCGTTAATGCAAGCAAGAGAGCTTAGTCAATGGACATAAACACTAAATTACTATGACATGGGTTACAGGCAGAAAAGAACTACACTGTAGGGATACCTTTAAAAAATTGTTAAGAAAAAATTTTGTATTTTGAGCATAGCATGCTTAATATTAAACTTTTATTTCGATACGAAGCAATTTTATGTAGAAAAATTGTTGCTACATTTATTTTTCTGTTATTCATTTTTTTCAAACAAACCAAAACCGAGAATTTTGACTCAAAATCGAATTGAACCCACCTAAAAAAGAAGAAAGGTAGAAATTCGCCATGAAGTATTCTTAACTGAAGGACAGGAATAGAGTGTGCTTGTGAAGGGGCTGGACGGATTAAAAAATGGCTGACTAACCCAAAGGGTCATGGCATCGTGCCCCTCCCTGGCTACGCCATTAGGCCAAATTAAGTTTGTTTTGAACATAAATAGGTTACGATCCTCTGTATAATAATTATACAAATATAGTGATAAGCACTTATTAAGATTTTTTCTGGTTCAATGACTAAGCTTGGTTGTTGGGATTGATTAAGTTCCTTGGTAATTTAAATATTTGATTTTTCTTGGTTTCAAATATATTTTTACATTTCTTTTAATGTCTTTAATTAATTTTTTTCTGATTTAAATTGATGTGGTAATTCATTCCATAGATCAATACAAAAATTAGTAAATGAGTTCTTTATCATATTTTTTCCGCTTTCTGTTTGCACCAAAGAAGAGCAACGTTCAGTGATTCGTTTTTTGTTGTCAGCAGGTGTGCCAGGGGCTGAAATTCATCGAAGACTTTCGGTACAGTACGGGAACAGTTAGTTGTCTCAACGGAGTGTCTATGAATGGATAGAAAAATTCAAAAATTGTTGTACGTGTGTTAAGCATGACGAAGGAGCCGGACCTCCATTTTCCGTCACAAATGAGGAGAACAGTCGCATAAACAACAGCGCTTGGACATCTGCCAAAAACATTTGGATCGCTATGGTAATGAAGGTGACGTCTTCTTAAACAGAATCGTCACTGGTGATGAAGCATGGGTCCATCATTACGGGCCGGAGAGTAAACGGCAGAGTATGGAATGTAAACATCCCAATTCGCCCTGTAAGAAAAAGTTCAAAAGCCAACCATTCACAGGAAAAGAGATGCTTACAGTTTTTTGGGACTCACAAGGTATACTACTGGAACATTATCAGGAAAAGGGAATACCAATAAACAGTGCGCGTTACAGTGAGATGCTGATTGACAAGTTGAAACCTGCAATTCGAAGCAAACGTCGAGGACTGCTGTCAAATGGTGTTGTGTTGTTGCACGACAACGCCCGCCCACATACTGCTGCCCACACTGTAAACTCTTCAGACACTTAAGTGCTGGATCATCATCAGTATAGTCCTGATCTTGCCTCATCGGACTTTTACTTGTTCTGCTCAAACAGGTATTAAGAGGCCGTCGATTTACCTGGGATGAAGCAGTAAAAGAAGCGGTGCATTCCTGGTTTGCATTTTTATGAAGGCTTCAGAAAGCTTGTGCAACGATGGACCAAGTGCATTGAAAAACAAGGTGATTAGGTTGAAAATAATGTACATGTAATTTTTCTATTTGTATTAAAATAAATTTTAAAACTACATTGCGGATAATAGTTGATTTGCCCTCGTATATTCTTAAAATAAAAAATTCTCAAAGGATTATAATGCAAGTTTGCATTAGAAACATGAAAATGATTTAAATCATGTTTTAAAAAATTCAATATGAGGATGTTGCATCAGTAAAATATTTACATGCTTAGAAGTATAAAACATGTCATTATTAGAATTGGCAGTATTTGGATGCATTCAATAATTATCACATAATGCAAATGTAAACCATTGAGAATATGTGCTGGTGTTTTCAGAATTGTCTTGAATATATATAATCAAATGCAAAGTTGCAGGTCTACTAGTTATTCAGAACAACTGAACCTAATACAGTGAAGGAAGTGTTCCTAAAATTGTTTATATTTTATTACAATATTCATTTTATCGAATCTGAATATGTAAAAAATTACATTTAGTTCTAAAATTTCAATCAGTGAATTACCGATTATTGCTAAATACATGTACGTATTCGCATTAAAAACAAAGCATACGAGGATTTTAAACATACTTACTTTTATAAATCCTAGTAATAAAAAATGTAAGCATTTAAAAAACATCTCTTACTACCCGAATAATACGCTCACCAAATGGTTTTTTCCATCAACTTGAAAACGACATTACAACCATTTAAGCATTAATGATAATACCATGTTAATGTTGATTTGAATGTTATGGGTAAAAGCAAATCGAATGATTCCAAGATTTGCTTCACTGCTAAGAAACTGAATTTGTATTCTCATAGTATCTCGAGAAACCCTGATGCAGAAGTGGTTAAAATGATCATTGCCCCCAACTGAACGTCTTTCAAATGTAAAGAATTCTCAGCTCTGAAATGAAAATTGCACCAGGTCCTCATGAGCTTATTGTTGAGAAAGAAGAATGGTTTACTGAACCCATAACTCATTTTCTGAATCTAACCTTGAAAAATGGAACTTTCCTTTCATCTTGGAAAAATGCCAAAGTCATTCCATTTTGTGAAGTGACCAAACCAGAACAGTCAAAAGAATGCCACTCTATATCTATTACCAAAATAGTTGCAAGATGTGCTGAGAAGATGATCAGCAAAACCTACCTTGATCATCAGAAAATCAATTTGCATATAGGAAATTTTGTTCAACTACGGCTGACGCATCAAAAGTATCACGGATGTCGATAATTTGAGCCAACATTACCATTACGTCCACATCATAGCTTTGGATAGTCAAAAGCTAACTAAGGTTCATCAAAGCACTTTTTGTGGATTCACATATTATAATAAGGTTAAATTAAATTTTTTTACTGATGACAACTACAGTTAGTGGTGGTTTTTTTTATGGAAATGGTGAAGTGGCTAAAATTATTGGCAACTTAGAACAATTTAACTCTAATCCAACTGAGGAGAATTTCAAAACTATTATAGATAAAGATACAAATGAATTTATGACGTCATCAAGTTTTAGAAAAATAAAGGTAAAAAGAAGGAAACAACTTACTTAACTCATTACTTCTAGTTATTGTCAAATACTTATTCCAACAGAAAACAAAAAATACGCTCAAAGTCAACCAATACTACGTAATCAGGGCAGCAATTTTCATAATTTTGAATAAACGGTCATTTCGAAAAATGAACTCATAAATTAGAAATTAAGTCAGTTAGTTTTGATTTTGCTTTAAGCAATGGAAATGTAAATATTTTATTTTGTTGCAGAGACTGGTAAAATGTTTTGAAAAGCATTTCCTCGTTTAACTTTTTAGTTTACTTTTAATAAACAATTCTTTTTTTTGATAAGCACGCACTGCCAGCTACATTTTTTGCAAGTAAACGTTGTTAAGGGAAATTTTGGAACACAGGATTCTATTTTAATTTGACGAGATCGCAATACATTTTATTCCATTTATTGCTGATCATAAGCTAGTTAATGAGAGAATCTTGTCGATTTAAAATTTGCAGACTGTGTGCAGGAGTAAGGTTTCAGAAACTGCTAGTTGACTTACTGATGGCCTATGTCTGCAGAAGTAACTATATATGAAAATATGAGTTAATTCGGACAGGGCCGGACAAATTTTTCTCAAAATCACCCTAGTTCAGGGGGGGGACAAATCAATAAAAACTGATCATAGTACAAAATTATTCAAGGACCGCAACGCCGTAATTTTTTTCACCCTGGTTTTTTTAACAACCTTGGCTCTTAAAAATGATGACTGAATAAATTTAATTATGTAAATATATTGATATATATCAAAACATTGACCATTTTACAAATCCGTGGCTTGCAGGCTTGCATTTGCAAGTTAGTGCCCATGGCACGCAAAGTTCATCAAATTTATCATAATTTTATTCATATGAAATAATTTACCACTTTTTCATTGGGTGTTTGTTAATAGAATGTCATTAGTATTTTATATATTTTAAATATGTTCACTCTAACTTAGTTAATTTTCGAATTAAAACTGTAGAGTATTAGGGCCACTCAAAACAATTACTCCATTTTAAATTTATCTTGTTCCCAGATAGTTTTTAGGAAAAGTAAAAAAACAAGCTAAAAAGTAATTTAAAGCAAAGTTATTGACAAAAACGACATGGGGGCTGAATGGGATTAATAAATAATAAAAATTCATTTCTAAACACAGCTATAAATATGTGGAATGAATTACCAAAATATATTAAACAAATAAGTAGATTAAAAAACTTTAAAATGGATATTAAAAAATATTTTTGCACTTATAATATAAAAAAACTGAAATGGCGAGGTTATAAATTTTATAATCCTGATTACTCTATTAATAGAAACTAGCAATCGCCATAGCCCAAGTTAACCACTTTTTATTTGCAAATATTCGTTGTTTTCTTTTTTTGTTTAATTTTGTATTACTTACTTGACGCCTTCAGAATTTGTTATCAATATTTCTATTTATTGTTAAAACAATTTCTGAATATAGATTTTTCTTCTTCTTCTATTAGAGAAAAAACTTGAAAATCAATGTACAAAAATAATTATATAATATTATATTAATTATATATATTATAAATATTATATAATAATATATATATAATATATAATAATATTATAATAATTATATTATATAATCACAATGCTGGGGATATCCCAGGAATCAATGGTATCAAGAGAACTTCGTTTCTCAGATTTATAAGTATTGAATTTGATACTAAAATAAACTAATACATTTACCATAGCTTCTGGGTTTCCATATAGATGAATTTGAAGAATTTCCATAATTCGTTAGTGCTAAGTAAATTCACTTATGAATGTCACGTTTGGGGAGGGATTTCCATCCCCAATGAGAAAAAATTGAGAATCTGCAGAAAAAGTCCGGAAGATTTGGAGTTATTGATAAGAACATCAGTATTGTAGAACATATAAAAATGGAAGATGCGAAGGTCTTCAATAAAAGGAATTATTCCTTTAGTAAGCATCCCTCATATGTTCCTTTATGCCACTTAGATCCAATTATGCTGAAAGTAAATTACGAATCTGATATGCGACTCATGGAGATCAGTCGATTTATTCTCACACAGACGCTTGTACATTTATCAAAGATTCCATTGAATTATTATGTTATTTTATTATAACAGTGTTGTCCGGCTTTGTCCGCTGTTTTTTTGAATTTCAAACTGAATTAAACAGGGTTTTTACAATAAATAAGAGTTTTAAACAAGGCGAGTGTAAGTCCAGATAAATGATGTGAAATGTGGTTCATATACTTGGTACAATAACTGCCAGGAACGACTTCAATATTTGCTGTAGCAAAGGACTGTGACTCTTAGCAATAATTCAATTAAAATTTATAACAGAAGTGGAAGTAGAGTGGGCCAACCAATTGGGCAGTAAGGCGTGGTGGGTATGGGACAATGTTTTTCCAAAGTGGGTACCCATGGGGCAAAAACACTTTTATACTGACAAAACTGAACTAAAAAAGGGCCAATTTAAAAAATGGTAATGGTAATTTTCTTACTATCAAAGTTCCCTGTGTGATAAAATTTATATTTACCTTGGAAATTTAGTCGCATTTTGAAAAATTAATTATCATTCATCTTAGTTTTTGGTAAAATTTGATTTTATTCATTAGTACCAAAAAATCTTTCTGATCTGATTTTAGTCGATGTGTTTTGCAATTACAGTGGAAGGATTGTAATTACCATTGCATAAATACTGGTATATTGCAATAAAATATTGGCTTTATAAATTTATAATTAAATTTAATTGGGCTATCATGTTTTTTCTAAGCCTTGATATTATGCTTTTTACTAGATTCCTATTGGTACCATATCAATAGTAGATGACATTTGAAAAAATTATTCTGTATCTTCTAAGGGATTCCAAATCTTTGGCATTGGTGAGGTGGTGTAGTGTTATGAAAATTGTCAAACAATAAATATGGGGAATAGAATGTCGGAAATAAGTTTTAGAGCAGAATTATCTGAATGTGGCAAATTGGAGCAGTAGAATATATAGTGTGGAGCAATATGGCGCAGATTTGAATATGGGTCAGGGCACTTCTATGGGGCGGGATGGGCAGTTAACAAAGATCTGTCCCACTTCCTTCTTTGTCTTATAATGACCACATCTAGATGTTTGTGAGGCTGGAATTTTATGTACCACACAGAAAACTTTGTTGAGTAAACAATGTTTCAAATTCTAAACAACACAAAACGACAAATGAATTGTATATTCTATTCGAATATTCCGCCAAACAATATTCATTTATTCAAAGCCGCCACATTTAAAAACAGTGCAATCAAATTTATCTTTAGAAATTTTAATAATTGAATAAAACACATTTTGCTTCGAATTTTTTCTCGTGGAATTTTACCCGAATTTTTTAAGTTATATGATTTGTCTGCGTATTCGTTATTCAAGGAGAACAACAAAAACTGGGTGCATTTGCCTAAAATAGCACTTGCAATACTTTCGGTGATTCCTTCTCCAGCGTGCATTTTCCAAGAGTACATTTTTTGCAGAAAATCAGAAGAATCGGCTGAGATAAAACTTTTGGCAAAATACTTTGCTCTTGGATGCCTTAAATTTAGCATTTTCTGTTAAACAGATCTGTTATATAATTTAAAATCTGCTAAACAGAAAAAACGGCTTTATTTAGTTCAACTAGACATCACTGGTTAGATTCATAAGCAACCATACCCGCAAGCTCTTTTTCGCGAACTCGCTGTAGCCCAACCCCACATCAGGGGCGGAAACGGGTCGAAAGTTTTTTCTTTAGAGTAGGTCATGTTGGGTTAATGAATAACGTTGACATTAATTGCTCGCTACATGCATAAGTTTTAACGATACAGTGAACAATTGAACGATGTGCTACATTGCATGTAACTGTTTTTTCACATGACAACCAAAGCATTTATTTTTCTCACTGCTGAATTGATAGCTATGTGTGAAAACGCATATATTTTTGTTTGTTTGAGTGTAGTTGGGTCCAATTTAGGAAGAAGGGTAGAGTCGAGTTCGGCCTGGTCCAGAGATGGAAGCCGGTCAGTACTGGATCTGGTCGCTTCACCGGATACTGGACAACCGGTCAGCTAATTTAGTCTTTTTTTTCTCAAATTTCAAGATATGAAAACACATGACAATTACCATAATTATATTTATTTAAATATGATTGTAATACACTGTAATTAACTAAAAAGATCACTTATGTACACTGTACAGTTATGCGAAAATGTTAGTAAATTACTTATATACAGTTCAAGTCGTCTCTTTTTATCAATACAAGTGCATAAGGTAATATTGCCATTGAACACTAAGTGTCGATTCAGTGGTATAAATTCTGTAAATAAGAGCTCTAACGATCTAAGTATCTAAAAAATATCACCATATTTAATTGTAGCTCTACATTTAACTTTTACTGGTATATATTGCGAATAGTAATGACTTATAACTTATAGAAAGTGTTTATAGGCATGCCCAATCCCCACTATGCATTTAAGGACACAAACTAATAAGATCCCATAATTCATTATTAGTAAATGTCACTTTAATTATAACTACGGCCGGCGGCATTTTTACTTCTCCGAAATTAATTTGATTTCAAGATCACCATGGGTGTTAAGTGCTGCTTATTAATTAGACTAAAAACCAAGTTTCAAGTTATCACCATCGATGCTTGGAAGTAATTAAAGCATGCGATTAATTGCTAAAATCTATAATGGAATAATTTTACATAGGATTATTACCAATATTCAAACAAATCACGTTATTAAATTTTGCAACATTAAAAGCCTTTTGCGTTTTGTCTCGATTTTTTGGTTTGTGCCTTTAAGTGAACTATGAAATATTTTGGGTTCAACCGATAAATTAAACGCACATGCGTTCAGTACATGTTCTTTCAACTGTACAAAGCAGTAATGCCGGTTACAACCGGTCAAAAAAGAGAATTGAACCTATAAATACGTCACTTTATAATGTGAGAACAGGTCAAAGCCGGTACCCACTTAGGGTAGCTTGGGTACCGGACCCGTCAACACCGATCATTGTCGTCAATTGAGAGCACTGTTTCCATCTCTTGTCGGGTCTACATATTCAGGTCGGGTCCAAAAAATTTGACCTGACCTGGGCTTGTAATGCACGAGTTCTAAGCGCTTGTAAGGTCTTTTCTAAAGCTAATATCTGTTCAAAATAAAAACGTTTTAACCCATGCTCCTTTAGTTAGAGAAATAAATTTGGAAAATTCTTAAATTTGAATTAAATATTTTAAAGATCTAAGTCTAATTTTTATTATATGTATTCTTTGCTTTGAAATATCAAGTGATGCCTATAGGCTTTCAGTAGAATGTCAAGGAACTTTCTTTGGGGGAATCCCTTTTAATAACTCTCTATTTACTACTTAAAAAAATCTGAATGACCTGGATTCCTTAAAATCTATCTGTTTATGCGCAACGAATCAAATGCACTCAAAATTTGTAATTCTTTTATTGAATAGTCTAAAACGACATGAATTTTGTAAATATTAAAGGAAATGATGTACTCCGCTTGCATCGACAAAAATGTTCGAAAAACGTCATAGTATGCTTTCAAAAAATTTGTCCAAAATTGTTCTTGGCAATAAAACTGTGTCATTAAGTAACTACCGAAAGCTAAGTTGGAATAGTAAAATTAACAAACCTCCCAACTTTTCGTTCAGTAATTTTCATTCCAAACAAACACATTCCATTTTCTGAAAATCTACTTAGTTATCTCGTATGACGAAATGACACTGTTTATTGTAATACAAGAGTAAGCGTGAAATTCAGAATATATATATATATATAATAATAGTGTAGAAATATACTTTGTTAGCGACGAATTTGCGATTTTTTATCAATAACAATGTGTTTTCAAATGTTCTTCGTCATTAGCAGAAATTAGAGATTAATCTATTAAAACCAAAACTTCACTATCATTATATTCAAAAAATAGGCAATGTTATTCATTAACAAAAGCAATACAATGTAGGTTTCTTAATTGCTGGGAATCAATTTATGAAATCCTTACCTTATTGTAGTGTACTATGCCTTTTACAGATAGAATTAACAGCCTTAGGAAATACAGCATACGGATTGCATGACTTTATAACCATAAAAAAATTTGTTATGTTATTGTATCACATAGGCTATCAGTTTTATTGCAATTTAAAGTTGAGACCTTAAATTTGAATCACACTATATATATATATATATATATATATATATATTTGTATATATACGCTGTTGCTATGTACGTTTAATAAATTATATATGTCACTATGTACGCATCGCAAAATTTGTATATGTCGCTATGTAC
>CABFPE010000026.1:899126-909520 GCA_900660155.1 Hofstenia miamia
ATATATATATATATATATATATATATAGTCTTGTAAATCCTTGAGATTTAAAAAATACTTCAAAAATTGCATGTTGAGAATCATAATTAATATAAACGCTATTGATTGGGTTTTACAACTGTCTTCCCTATTGGATGTTCTCCACCAATAGGATTTTAAATAATATATAAATTATATCAAAATTGGAATTTCGCGGTTTAAAAATGAATGAAACGCACGTCGAAGCCACGAACATTTCGACGGCTGTTGAGTTTCTTACAAGATGTGTAAGTTTGTTTGGTGTATCTGCGAACTTTCTCATTGTTATGGTAATTGCAAAAACAAAAGCAATGAGAAGCAATCACTACTTGCTCATGGCAAACCTCGCAATAAGCGATTGCTTAGCCTCGTCACTTTTTTCCTTTGAAATGTTGGTACTACCAATTCTGTTAACGTACGTCGATGAGAGCTCCAATATATTTCTTCAACGCTTCATGTGTTCACTTGGACTCTTAGATTTTGAATATGAAGTATTCTTTAAACTTTATTTGATTATGATATGCTTAATCAAATGATTCACATCGATATATTAGATTTAAATTTCATGCACCGAGTATGTTTCATACATCACGTTTAAAAACACGTTTAATCGAATAATATATATACATTATATATATATATATATATATTATATATATATATATATATTTATAAAATATTGATTGCATCAATCAGGGAGTGGGTAAAATTTAAATGAATTTGGAAATGCAAAAAATTCAATATTTTCAAGGGTTTACTTATCAAATACAATTCAATTCAATTAAAGTAGGAAATTCTTAAAAATATATATCTTTTTTCAATCTACTCTGTCTATGTCAGGGGCGCCGGAAAATTTTGTAGTGGATAGACTCAGCCTTTATAAAAGTGCAAATTTTTTTTTCATATATTCTTTACAATAGATCAAATTTATTCTCATCAAGCAATCACCATGAAAAATGAAACACATCAACATATGTATTAACAAAATATGTGCAAAAAACAGAAATAATATTTAATGCACAAAAATGTATTCTTCTTAATGAAGCATTAAGAGCAAACACTGTCCCCTTAAAATAATTCTGATTTTTTGATAAAATGCAGCAGGGGAAGTTGCCCTTACTGCCTCTTGTCGGTCTATACAATTTAGATATATTTTTGTAAATTTCTAAAACCTCTAGCTATTTGAAGATAAATTTAGAGATAAATCATTTGAATGAAATATCAGAATAGATTTTTGGATAATTTTTTAAATGTGTTCATTTGAATTGATATTATGCAAATTAAAGTCTAAGTGTAAAAAAATTATTATAAATTCATTTTCTAACTCAAATTTTTACCTTCTTGCCATTTTGTTAATTTAGCAAACATAAGTAAAATGTGCAAGAGCGATTGCAATTAATTAATTACTATATTTAGCGATTAATGCTGCTTGTTCTAGAAAATATCAAAAGGTCTCTCAGAATACAAAAGAGACATATCTCATTCAATATATATATATATATATATATATACTACTACTACTACTACTAAATGACTTCAATTCGCTTTATAAAGCGCTACAAACTAAATTTACAAGTAAAACAAAATTTTTTTGAAAATAAAATATAGTTCATAATTATCACATTATTTCTTTTTATGAGATGATCTTACTTCTCTACAATTACTGCAATTGCAAGACAGAAACCATGAGCAAGTATTGTTCAATTTAAAATGATTAATAACATAATCTTCAAAAAATATACGAAGTTGTTTCTTTACAATGCTAGGACGATCATAAATGTTGATATTAGAATTGACTGATATGTAATTAGTCAAGTAAGTAATACGATCCCAATAGTTGCTATGAGATGTAACCAATTTGCACTTAGGATTTTTGAAAATAGTCCGTTTTTCTCTTGATGAATTATTCTTTACACTAACAAATTCAGTATAATCTATTTTATATAATCCATTTAATATTTTAATGAAAAATATCAAATCATATAATTGAAATTGAAGAGCAATTGGAAGTGCATTAGGGCTTAACAAACTCAAATAGGATATTTTTTCATATATATATATATACTCAAATGTAATTATCCTGAGTGGTGACATATTAATGCGATTTTAAATCATCTTCATCATAACAATAATGCAGCATTAAATTTACAATAGCTACACTTATAAATTTATATTGCAAGCACTTCTCAAATAAATTTAATTTTAACATGCTTTGTCTGGTTTTATTTAATAGTTGATCCTTCTTAGTTTCCTTAATGTATATTGCTTCACCGATTTTTCGTTAGTTCGATCTTAGTTTTGTATAAAAATTGGCTTCTTTTGCAGTAAGTTTATGTAAGTATATTTCTGATCTTAGATGACCATTTAGATGTCCTTATATTCTAGGTCTTAGATATCTTTTAGTTTCTCCGATGCATGCTTTTTCACAATGGAAACTGAGTCTTTGCTTTAGTTAAGCATTATTCAATAATCATTTGTGCGTTTTACTACAATAAATACTATATGAAATATAGAATCCAGATTTTGTTGATTTCATGTGCCAATTTGTTTCATGATAAATGTTTAAATTATGCATACATAAATCAAGAAAATTTAATTTTTTGTTGACTTCATATGCACATACGGGCTTTGGATACAAAATTTTAAAATATCTACAAGGCGCTGAATACAGAAAAAATACACATGGGCGCAAGATACTATGGCACTAGATCCGGGTCAAAAAATTTTTTTTGAAAAAACTTGAAGCTAATGCATAAAATATTAGGCCTCTATTCCAAATACGCAATGTAAAATTTTTGGATAAAATGAATTGTTCTGGATTTCCATGTGTTTAGAATTTTCTAACTATTTTGGTCCACACTATATAGATAATATATATGTAATGTTAAGTCAATAGTGACAATTAATCAATAGCCACGTCTCAAAGGCTTGATGTTAGAACAAAAAGCAATATACTTCAAATATTTATGAAAAAAATCTTTGAGAGTTTCACAGAAGATGAATTGAGTGGGATTAACACTGATATTCACCCATTTACAAATGAATCTGCAGAACTCATATTGGATTACCATCGGATAAATATCCCTGTTAGAGAATTTTAAACTTCTCGATGAATTACTTAGTTATGTTGTTTTCTAACTTTATTGGTTGGCATTTGGTAGCATCAATAATTCAACAATTGTTTGCAAACATTTTGGAATTGCTTTGATACCAAAAATGATAATAAAAGTTGTTTTTTCTGTCATAAAAAGACCTTTTTGTAAAAGTTCGAATTACACTCTCCTCACGGCTGGTAATAATTATTCTATTTTAATAAAGTTTGCAATAAAATAATAATAAACTTATAACTTCATGAAAATTTTTGGAAAGACACTTCTCAGTGGGGAACAAGCTGAGAAATGAATAAATTCTTTGCAAAAACTATCAAAATATTAAAAAATATGCACTTTATTCTGTGTATGTGCACCCTATCATCATAGTTTATAATTTTTAAAATTGTTTTGCAAAGTATTTTACTTATGAATTTAACATCCAAAAAAGGTATATGTCACTGAAGATTCCAAACTGCATCTTTACTCTTATGCTCATTACCTTGCAAAAGGAGATATCGATCAGTCAATAGATCTCTTAAATTTTAATCTATGTAAACAAAATCGAAGTGCATGCTCTTGAGTTAATGGGTCAGTGGAAACTTTAAATTTCAATGTTTTTCAATACTTACAAAAAATATCCACAATTTTTCAGTGAATTTCTCAAAATCATAACAAGAAACACTCTGTTTTTAAATTCGAAGTTTAATTTCAAATAAATTATTCCAATTTGCGCGGGAAGCTACGTTAAGAGAACACGACATATTGGCAAAAAACGGATTCAATTTTCAATTAGGTTATATTCTTTGAACATACTCTTTGAGAATTGAAGCAAAAAATATCATGAAATTTTACGTTTATATCTTTTGGAAATATATATAGACTTTCATTGTCTTCCATAAACTCATTTAGACATGAACTGATTTTAGAAATTTTTTTACCTTCTATTGAAAAATTCGTAGAATATTAACGAAAACAGATTGCAAATCCATAAAATATTGGTCTTAGACAACCAAAATAAAAATGCTGAATATACATATTACAAAAACCACTCAAACAACTTTAGGAAAAATTATTTTTCTTCATTTGATATATTTTAAATATATGCTTTCTTTGAAAAGTGGGAAATTTAACAAAATTAAATTTAACTCTATTATTTATAAATGTAAGTAAACTATAATATAATACAATATTTTGATAACAATTCCATTCCTTTAATCATGAACTTTTAAGGAACCGAAAACAGCGTGTAGATTTGAATGGAAGAAATGTTGAATATGTAGCACAGGGGCTCCCCAAGCAACAGGTCTAGGACGATTATATTTGCTCTTTATATCAATGATATTATCAGTGAAAATGCTTTTAAAGCAATCTGACACAGAAAATCTGTGGAACTATTTCAAATTTAAAGAACTGAAAATAAATGTTGATAAAACGCAGTTCTTTAACTAACAGAAAATACTGAACTTAAAATCAAAAACGAAATAATCAAACAAAGAAATTGTGTTAAATTTTAGGCTGTTGAAATAGACAAGGACCTAACTTTCGATTCATTTTTCCAAAATAAAATTAGGAAAATGGTTACTGGAGTAAGAAATTTTTATCATTTAAGGAATTTCTCATTTGAATATCATAAACAGTCAATTAATACATTTTGCCTATCCCATTTAAACTACTGTTCATTTGTATTGTTACAATCTACGTCTAAGCGAGGTCAACTTTTATCGAGACATTCAACTCGGCTTTAAAAAGTTTAAATCTTTCAAAAAAGTGACAGTTCATTGGATTATAAAAATAAATATAGTATTTTGGCTCCCTTTTACCAAATTCAAGTACAAGCTCTAAGCATTTTATCTAGATGTAAAGCAAAATGTCCATCATTAATTTTTCATAATTATTATTACTTAAAATTAAAGGAATAAACTAGATTATTAATTGCGATCTGTACGAAATTATAAACAATTTAGAAAAAAATTTAAAGATTTTTGTCAAAAAATCAGCTAATTCTAGGAAATAGTAACATTTTTCTTGCATTTTAAAATCACATTAACATATATATGCAAAAGCACACAAACACTCACATGTATATTATTTATATATTTATACTACATTGCAATTTGTAGACTTTGTAATATACATTATTTTATGCAATAAATTGCATTGACTCTTTT
The DNA here is from genome assembly GCA_900660155.1 of Hofstenia miamia. Taxonomy (NCBI): domain Eukaryota; kingdom Metazoa; phylum Xenacoelomorpha; order Acoela; family Hofsteniidae; genus Hofstenia; species Hofstenia miamia. The sequence goes on from CABFPE010000026.1 coordinate 904,405, forward strand.
GATGGGAAGTGTAAGAATCTCGCAATCAATTATAAAGCAAACGAAAACATCCCCTTGACTATTTAGACTAAAACTCTTGAAAATTAAATTGTGGAATAAGGCAGTGGTAATTTAGGTAACTCGGAAGGATGAAGAATAATACCTATAAAATAACATGAAGTTAATAGTTATAATTCAAATGAATATGCAAATATAATATAGAAAAATATTTTTAAAGTGTTAGACTTCAAAATATTCAAATACAATTTTGAAATTTTGTATGAACCTTGACAAAAATCTGAAAACTTTTTAGAAAACTTTTTATTGTCTTAAGATCATTTTAAGAAAATTTTTGTATTAGATCTTCAACTGATCATTATTCAGAAGTCCTTTGGAAGCACTTGATTCATGCCAGCTTAAGAGCTTTATCTTTTATGACAGAATCAAGCTTTATAGACTAATTCCAATAATTCTACATCAGAAAATAATTGAATCAGTCAAAAGCAACACAATTTCATTAAATAATTTTTTTTACTGTAAACGCATTTAAAACATTGCAAGGAAACTATTCATATGAAACTGACATTTTATACAGATGTTTGTAATTAGATATTGAAAGTATTTCATTTCATCTCCTAAGCCCAGATACTTATCCAGAGATGGAAGTAGGGCGGGTCGACCTATGAGGCAGGGTGGGCCGGGGGAGGTCGGGCGAATATAAGGCAAGATTTTTCTAAAGTGGGTACCATGGGGCAAAAGTGGAGCAAAAACTTTTTATTTAAGAAAGATTGAAGTAAGAGATTGCCAAGTTTAGAGATTGTAAAAGTATTTTTTACGTGAAATTTCCGTGCTTAAAAATATTTAATTTACTTGGAAGTTTAGTCGCATTTTAAAAAATTTCTTACCATAAACTTTGAGCTCTTGTTGAAATTTGATTCTATTCAATGATATCAACAACATCATTTTGATCTGATTTGTAGTCAATAGGCTTTGCAATTTCATTGAAAGGAGTGCAGTTGTCCTTGCATAAATGTTTTACATAAAACCTTAACTTTATGAAAGACTTTATAGAGTTAAAATTAAATTTCAATTTGCTGTTAATAATGTTATTAACACCCATTAGTATCACGTTTTTTATTAGAATCCTATGGATAGTAATGTAATAGTACACATGACATTTTAAAAATGATTCTGTATCTTCCAGGAAGAAAGAATTCAAAATATTTGAGTGGTGGTGGGATGTAGTACAATGAAAATTGACATAGAACAAATATAGAGCAAAAAAATATTGTAAGTAGTTTTGGAGCAGAATTTTTTAGTAGGCCAATTTGGGGCGGTAGAATATAAAACGTGGGCCAATGTGTGGCAAATGTCAACACCTGGAAATGAGGCAGGGCATAAATACTGAGGGGTGGTTTACAAAAATCCGCCCCATTTCCATTTGAGAGGGCTTGTTTGAAAATAAAAAGATGCAACATGGTAACGAGACAACCGTTTGACAATAAAAGGTGTTTAGGAATAAATAAATATTACATTTACTGAACCAGCTATTTTAGATGTCACCCCAAAATACAAAATTTCATTTTCTGTAGCACTTGTTTTAGTTACAGCATTTACTAGTAATCGCATTTTTCACACTAAACATATTAGAAAAAAAATTTTAGCGCTATATATGGGACATCTCTTCTTAGATAAAATAATGCATTACTTTATTATAACTATAATGTTCGTTCCGCTTCAAATTTAATAGGATACTTACACTCAAATCAAATAATTTAAGAATATGTTCATCATTTATTGAAGAAAGATATCTTTGCATTTAATTCTTTCAAAATACACAAATCTTGACTTAAATCAAACTTGAAAATGTTCTTATTATGATAAAGATTTTCGAAAATGCGGGGGAATTGTGAAGATTATATATTAAAAAACAACATAGGACACCTTCTAATGCGTTGGATTAGGATAAAAATGCAGTATGGTACTTATATTGAGTATTCCATAAATGGAACAAGAAAAAACACATTGATAGAGATATTTATGAACAAACTAGTCATGTATAACCTCACAAAAAATGTGATTTCTGAAAATCTTTTTTTTAAAAAAATTGCTCATTTTATTTACAAGTCAAATAAATACTTCGAATTATGCGTTCGGAATTGAATTTTCAGCAAGTCTTCAATGCAGTTAGATAAGATAAATCATTAGTTGAGTTGACCACCTACATTTCTACTAGAGCCATGCATGGACAAAAATGTACGGGCACGGGCTTCTATAGTTCCCGGATTTCAAATCATAAAATCATTTAATTAAAGGCATTTTTTATCTATCTATTCTATATATTTATGTATGTATATCAGACTTGTCAACGAGCCGACATTTCCAAGCTCGACTCGGCTCGTTTAAATTTTGTGTAAGTTAGGCTCGGCTCGGCTCGCCACATAAAATCATTGAATGAGGCTCGTTTTAGCTTGGTATTTTTTTAAAAAATATTTGCTCAAAATTTTTTTTACATAACTCTTCCTATTATTTAATAAACATTTCTAAAATAAGATTATAGGAAATTCATACTGACTGCAAAATATAAGAGAAATCTCCATAATCAAATTAACAAGCAGAACTATAAACTTGCTTTGCCTAAAATAGGCTCGTTTTGGCCTCGTTGTATATCAAATACTGTGCTCAAGCTCGGCTCGGCTCGGCTCGGCTCGTTAAAAGCTCGGCTCGGTGACAAGTCTGATGTATATGCATTTCGTGAAACGCTAAACTTCATGTAAATGTCTACCAGAAATTGCAAAGTAGGACATAAAATATTATACTAAGCAACAAACGATTCTTCGATATCCAAGAGTTCATTTCATTGTCATCTGATTATAAATTAATATCGTACTTACCTACATGATAATGTAAAGAAAGAACCTTAAGTTTTTATCTTCATATCCTTTGAATTGAATTAATGACAATGTCATATTTTACAAGGTCATTCAAGCAGTGTAGTCGTCTTTTTATAATAACTAAAACCTCGTTTCCTAAAAAAAGATTAATTAGTGGACCATTTAAATTATTTTAATGTTGTATGGTGTGTTGCCAAGTATAGAAAGTATAGTAGCACAATATTGGACCTGCCCCGCAATTGATGGACTGTTTTGACAACAAAACAGAATGCAAGCCAAGTAGTATGTTGAATAAATACTAGAAACGCGACAATAAGTCTAAATGACTTATAAACCTGCTTTGTTGACTTTATTATTCATTCAATAAAAACATTAGCAGGTACATATACTTCCAATTATGTTGATAATCTCATTGAATTTGCTGTTAGTAGAAATTTAGTTTCAATTCAATAATTCTCGCACTTGAAACATCAAATGAAAATTTATTCTCAAGGAGCACTCGCTGTTCTAGCGTTAAATTTGGTTACACGCAACTATAAGATATGATAAATTTGCTTGCTTGTGCCATATATAATTTTTGATACAACATATATTTTTAATTCCTTCTCTAATTTTCACAATTGCATAAATTTAGCCAGACCGGTTTTTTTGGTTTATGCTACAGGCTTGTATTTGTGTGATGCGATGCACGATTTATCAATAGTAAATCTTTTTCTGGAAACAAGGCTAAATTTTGACTTCATAGTTGGAAAATTCAACTTCTTAATCATGTGAACAAAATTACTTAGATTTATTGTGACGTACCCTACATTGATTGTTGCCATGACAGTTCAAGTATGCATGCACACCTGAAGGTTTTCTGATCCGTGAAGGTATTTTAGATAAATAACATTTACCTACGAATAGGATACGGGTATGAACAAACTAAAGGGCCTATTTTTTTAAGTACTGGTAGGGTATGGGCACATGCATGTTCTTATCCTAGGTAATTAACGTTATTGTTTAATAAATTTTTCCTTTCAAGTGGGACTTACATGAAACGATGACCATAAACAAAAAAACCGAGACCAAGGTTTTTGAACATTCTTTATTCTTTTCACCAATTTTTGTCAAAATTGAAGCTGTGCCATGGTACCACAAATATCCATGGTACTTTCATGGGCTGAAAAAATAGTATAAATATTTAGGATAGACAATTAATGTCAATGTCTTAAAATTGTATTAACAAATTCTCATACTACAATAAAAGATCTACTCTCCGGAAAGTTTTTGCAAAAATTTAAGAAAAAATTGTATGCTGACAACCTAATTTCTCGCACATGATTTCCTCTTAATGGTGTGACACACTATCAAATTATATGACCATTATTTGACAAACAATATATTTGACAGTGTATCTATTAATTCCTCTTAAACCAAAGAAAAAACTTCCTTAGACACTTGCTGCATTCTTAATCATGCATGACACATGTCAAAATGCATTGATATCTACAATGTTGAATTTAATGTAATTACATAATTGACATTTTTATAATTTATTATTACAATTAGCCTATTAGTTATTAGTACTAAATTTTTCAATTTATTAAACATCAAATCACCACTATTTGTCGTTCAGGCGTCCTCATACCCAGACGATGTAGCTATCCGGAAATAAGGAATTTTACTTGATATATATATATTTTTATATATATATATATAGTACTAGCCAAAAGTTTGGGAACAGTAACCTGTCTAAAACGTGTTTTATGCTTTTTCCTGGCAATTTCGTAAAATTCCTGGCATTGCCAATTTTTTCTTAGAATTTACAACAGATTCATTTAGCAAATCAAATTAACACAATTTAGATTTACACACAATACATTTTCACTGGAAAAGCAATATCATTATAATTTGAAATATGGTCCGTGGTAGTGAAATTTCACCAACAAAGCGTGATCAAATTCATATCTTGTACGAGGAGGGGTACAATTATCGGCTATAACTGTTAGAATGGGCGTGTCAGTATCTTCGGTATCCAGTATTGTTACTCACTATCAGCAACTGCAAAATTTTTCCTCTCGCAAGCGGTCTGGAAGACCAAATGTGACAACCTCTCAGACTGACTGTCTCATTCACCGTTACGTCATCAATCAACCATTCTCTTCATCTTCTGAAGTCAAAGCAAATCTATGTGCGGTAGTGCAGAATGTATCAACACGCACTATTAGGCGTCGATTGAATACTACCTTTGACCTTCCATC
>CABFPE010000026.1:935373-962745 GCA_900660155.1 Hofstenia miamia
ATATATATATATATATATATATATATATATACATAAAGTTCCTCAAACATTGCAAGTGCAAATGAAATTAATAGATTAAGAAAATTGCAAAAGGAGAGTGCAAAAATGATCAAGAAAAGCGATTATTTAATGATTTAAAAAGTTATAAGTAAATGGTAATTTATAATAAAGGATAAATTAGCTACTAAACCTTTTGAAATAGCAATTCATTTTAACAAAACTGCAAGATTAACTTGAATTGTATTCCACCTGATTAATTTGCTTTTCGTTACATAACAGAATTTTAATTGCTAGAAGTCATTAGAAAATTTGTAACGCATAAATCTAATGGCAGTATATGAATCCCTACATGTATTATAAAGGAATACATTATTCTGTTTGATGAATCTGTTTGATGAACATTTATTTTTTGCATTAAATTAAGTAATTATCCTTCTATCTACAAGAATGTTAAAATTACACTTGTGTTCAAAAAGGGCAACCCACTAAATGCAGAAAACCACTGTCCAGTAGCAATAAATCATGTGCCCTCTAAAATCTATGGAAGGCTATTATGTAACCAAATTATTTCTTACATCAATGAATATAAAATGGTCAGTGATAAACAGTTTGGTTTTCAGAAATCATACAGTATTACAGATGCACACTTATATATTACTGAAAGTATAAAGTCCAGTTTAAACAATTATATTAGCAGTGCAGTTGCTCTTCTAGACCTAAGAAAAGCCTTTGATAGTCTAAGTTTTAAATATTGTATAAAAAACTTCGAATGTATGGATTTTCCCCTAACATAAAGTTACTAACATCATTTATTGAAAACAGTAAACAAAGAGTAGGAATCCCTCAATTCCCTTTGTTAGGCCTTATTCTGTTTTTTTGTACGTCAACAAGCAAAATTTCATAAACTGTGAGGTAATCCAGTATTCAGACGATACTTGTCTCATTGCGCGGGAGGTAATCCAGTATTCAGACGATACTTGTCTCATTGCGCGGGATTCAAGTCCAATTACTGCATCGAGAACACTTCAAAATAATATTGAGAACATCATAGTATATTTCAAAAGTAACCAACTAAAAAATGCAGGCAAGACCCAATTTACTATCTTTACACCACATGAACAGCAACAACAAAGTAAGAACATTCAATTAAACATACATGTAGATGAATCCAGTGAGCCACTAGAACAATCAGACAGTGTTACATATTTGGGTGTTGAGATCGACAGAAGATTTACTTTTGAAAACTCTGTATCCAGTGAGGTCAGGAAAATGTTCAGAAGTATACAATACCTAAAACAAATAAAGCACATAACCACAAACAAGCAAATATTGCAGGTTTTTGTAAGTAGCCATTTAGTTTTAGGTATTGTATACTTCTTGCATGAGAGGTTTAACAAGGTCCTTGACAACAAATGACGAGTGAGAAGCTACAAGAGATTCAAATGCTAGCGCCAAAGTTTTACATTCAACATGCTAGCCTGGTTACCATGTATAAGTACAGTACTAAATGTGACAGGTGCTTTGAATTTCCTTGGTAATTACCTCATGCTAAATAACCGTACAAAAATGAATAATTGTCAGTAATGTATAATTCTCACAATGAAATAAATACAACAGCTGCAAGCAGAAATTGGAATAGTCTACCACAAGAGATCAGAGATTCTAAATCATTAAATATATTTAAAAGAAAACTTTTTAATTATCTATTTTTTAAAAACTGTGTTATATGTGTTATTTTATTTGTAAATTTTTAGCTTTGTTTAAATGTCTGTGTTTGTCTTGTTGCGTGCACTGCCATTTTTGTAAATATGTTGGTGTATGCAGCATGCGGAAATGGAATCTATAAATAAAGTTATTGAAATGTTACTAAGGACATTTTGTTGAATCTTGTGAAGTTTGTATTGAAGCAGAGCAATACTTCACATTATCTTCAAAAATCAAATTATTTTTCTATTTCTAATGTAATTGAACGAAGGATGACTGAATTATGAATTTTGGCTTCATTAATAGTTAGAAATTTACAAAACTACAACAATAATTTGAAGAGAATCAAAATTTCTGTTGTACTTACAATTAAAAATAACTAAAACTACAAAATAAGCATGCTACAAAATTAATCACTATCTGAACGACGTCTGCTGCGACTAGAATGTGACTTATTTGACTTTTCCACCCAAACACTACGAGATTTTTTCTCATAACTGGAATCTCTGTGATGGTGTTTCTTGTGCTTCTTCTTTTTCTTCTTCTCTTCTTTATGCTTCTTTTTATGTTTTGTTGAAGTTTCGCCTGAGTTTGAAATACCAAGTTTTCTAAGAAGTTTGATTTTTTGCTTATTACTAATCATGTCTATTAAAGACTGAATCTCTTGCTCTTCGGAATTCTTTTCTGGTATCAATTGCTAAAAAATCTTCAACATTAAAATACTATAAAATATTTTACAATAAATATAATTAAAAAAGTATACAAAGATGAAAACAAAACATAAACGGCAACAATAATTTATTGTCTAATGCATTTATAATCTTTAAACTTTTACTATATTCTCTTTTTTTGTATACAGTATATACGTTTTGTCTATTTGACATACATATCTTAAAGGATAATAAAATAGTAGAAATTATGAAAATGACATAAAATTTAGATATATGTGTGACCATAGTTTACCTTATAACATATCTCAGTGGTGACCTCATGTTGTGAATATTCACGGAGAAAAAGATATCGGTACACGTTCACTTGAATAATAAGAAAATATTTCAACTGTTCTCTTTGTAAAACGGGTAACAACTATTTAAAGGAATGTAGTCAAAATGAAAACTAGAACTTTAAAACTCAATATTTTATTAAACAATGCAATTACTTAGAAAATCAATTTATTTGCAAAGTTTTAGTCAGTAGGTCTAGTTCACTTTTTATTAAGAAGCATATTCGATTAGAAGCTGCATATGCAACACAGATTTCGAGATTCATTGACAAACAAGTTATAGCATTTAATTGGAATCAACTGGCAAAATAACTGATGTTGCCAATTATGTTTATATTTGAATAAAAAAGTTATATTTCAGATTCAATGCACCACTTAAAATTCAATAAGTCGAAAATTTCAAAGCAAATATTCCTTGTATAATTGATTGCAATACAAATTGAGATGAAAAAACCAATCCAAATTCATTAGACTTATCCATGTTTCGTTTTTGAGTGCAATGATATTTGATTGTTTGCATATTAATTTCTGTTAGAATAATGAGAAATGTTTTAAGATGGTTTCTACAAATTCTCAAATATGGAAACGAGAAAACAAATTGGAATGAGAATATAGAACAAACAATCGCATACCTGATTTTTTGCATGTTCATTGTTCTTTCTTCCAAGTGCGCGTTGGCTGAGTGCATACCCTTCTTCTCTCATCATTTCCATCAGCTCAACATTGTCTAAGCCTTTAACTGCTTCAGGGGTTAACTCCATACTTTTACCAAACAATGGGCACTAAAGACGAATTTAAACGACTATGGATTGTAAAGCAAGTGATATACTGTAAAAAATATTTGTAACGAAAGTTCCAATGAAAGCATGCCCTTCAATAGAAACCGACAAATTTTAAAAAACATTTAATTACAACCCCGTCCATGGACCCAATAGGATAATCTTGAATCATAACTAAAATTAAATTTACTTTTTAATACATAAATAAATTTACTTAATTATTTTTCATTTTACGGTTTGGTGAAAGCCTTAGAACGACATATGACTACGGTAAATAGAACAAGCTGCATGCGGACTAGATTTGCAACATTGAAAATTATAAAGAAAATACTACGATACAGGACGCTTTAGAATTCAGATAATTGATTGTCATAAAGGGAAGGAAAAAATTGCGATCATTTGTTTCGTTACACAGTTAGATCTGCAAACGGATATGGGATGAGGGCCGAAAATCCTAGTGATTGATCACAATAACTGGAAACTTACATCTACGTTTGCACGAATAATCCCAAACATTATTCGAGCCAGTACGAAAAAATGTCACTCAAAATTTGGTAAATTTTGCATATGATAAAGTAATTGATTTATAAAAGTAATTACATGGTGCAATTATACCGCAAATTTTTTACGAGTTCCCTCTTATCAATATGAGTCAGCCTTCAAAGTAATGACCGCTTGACAAGAAGGGAATACGCTACATTGATAAAACAACATCAGTAATGATCAACATTTTTGTTTCTCAGATGAAGCAATGCTTTCTGTCAATTCTTTCATTAATAAGTACAACTTTTGGGCGATGGCAACCCAAAATGCTGAACAATACAGCCCTCAAGACCGTAGGAGTAACAAAATGTTTGGAACTTACTTTTTCAGAAGACAGTTAATCAAGAGACCTTTTTCTCAAATATTTATTTACATCTTTCCTGAATTAGTGGCGGTGTCTGTACGGCACTCATTTCTGACAAAACGGAGTTCCTCCACATTGGGGATTGCAACTACGTGATTTTATGAAAGAGCATTTTGGAGGCTGTTCTGACCCTACAGCAGGCACGATTTTTTATTACAGTTGTGTCGATAGGGGCAGTCCATAGGCACGCGTTTTTACGCGCCATACTTGTGGACACTGGTAGGAGATCGCAAATCTACGGCAAAACATTCTATATGTATGCGTAATTTCCATATTGTGAAGACATGAAACTTTAGCAAAAGGCTTGCTTTCGATCAGAGGGTCGGCACGCTAGACACTTCATTGAACAGTTGCACGGAGACGCATACAACCCGACCTACGACGATAAATATATTATTTGCTTCAGTGAACAACTTTCGTCCAGTGCTAAATTGGTATTTTTGATGGATACAGCATCACATTGAAACAATTTCAATTTAAAATTACAAGGTCGGAGACACATGATAAATTCACTCTATGATTTTGTTGCTGCAAATGAATGTATGTTGTGACCATGGGAACACCAACCTCCTCATACGAATTTTGCATATTTTTCCAGTCGGAATTTGTGGTTGTTGTTGACAACAGTGAGCTAGTTCGAGGACATGCCCCAGTCACATACACGAATTCATGTTACTGGCAAATGTTTTTATATGGATCTTATCCGATGTGGGCAAGGATGTGCAGATGGAGCTGATTGAACTCCAGAACAATACGATGTTAAAGAAAAAGGCGCACGCTAATTCTTCTGCACAGAACATATCTGTAACTATATTTACAAAATTGCGACATCATACGAAAAGAAGTGCATCGATGTTCGCGAACAGCTAATTTTCCAAAATGCTGAAAAATTGCTGAAATAAACATCAAGTACGTTTATCTGAGGAGCACATTAATTATGTTTTGCAAATGTCCTGTGCAGATCTCAAAGCTGACACTGGTAGTTTGGTGAAAGAATGCAAACATCAACATTCACATTAAATTGTTACATAGAAGTTTCAAAGTAATAAACTGCTTTTGTCATATAATTGGACATGCTATATAAGCATGAATGGTAGTATAAAACCTCGTGCATTTTAAGAAAAAGATATTCGCATCTCAGAATAATGTCACGCAGAAAAATGAAGGTTTACTTGTAAATTGTGTTCAATTTACATAAAAAGCATGAAGTTGCTGGATTATGTTGAAAAATCACTGTAAATACTTGCTGCTGCAGCTGTTCCTGGAATTAGCTAACCCCTTCTATCAGCAGTTTGAAATGAATCTTTAAAAAACACTGATTCAAATGATGAGTTCTACTCATGAGAGAGGCTCTTATATAAAAGTGCCAACCCACGATGCAAAGCCACCAACTTTCTAAGTGTCCATGATATCGAAGCATCATGGAAACAGAATATGTTGAATGCTGCCTAAATGATTACAACCAGGTATTGCTTTGCTAAAAAAAGCTCGAGGCATACTATTGAATGATTCAAGTGATAAGCAGTAGCACGACCGACATCATAACAAACGGAACAGCTCCGTCTACAAAACGGAAGTGTCTGACTACAAATCTCTAGATATAGTTAACGAAGAATTGAATATCTGAACTTTAGGGAAACACCATTCATTGCAATTCAAGTCACTATTCGTAGTAGTTCAAGCTTATCTACCTCAGCAACCGAGAATAAAGCCAAAGGAGCTGGTGTTATTAACACCATCAGAGCCAAACGTATTTGCATGTCAGATGACAACGTCAGCAACTTACTGAGATCGAAAACAAGACAAATGATTATTATTTTGTGTTATAGGCTAGAGTTATTATATTAATTTTAAATTGAACCTACGGGTATTCGGGAGTGTAGGTTCTACGAAAAAGAATGCCTATGAATATTTTACGGTTGGGTACAACAGCTATGTGAAATACCGTACCCGCATAGCCATATTTTGTATCTCATCCTTGTTCTGGGCATCTGGAAAATTAAATTAAGGTTGTCGCAAATATAAACTTATGCTGAAATTATTCATTTTCAAGCAACGAGATCTAGATAGTTCTCGGATTGATGTAAAACCTCAATATAGACACAATATTAAAACGAAATGCGATGATAATGAATGCTAATTCCAATATATTCTGATGTCTTTCATATGATTGAAGTCTAAAACATTCAAGGGACAGCAAATGGAATTAAAAAAAAATGAAATAATCAATTGAGATATTCGCATGAATGGAATGTAAATGCATTTGTAATATTTTATTTTGGTAACCTACATGAAATGATAGATAAAGGGAAAATTTACCTCTCGATCAGTATTGATATGGCCCCATTTACGACATTTCATACATTTGACATTGCGAACACAAATTCCAAAAGGTTGATCATTAACCCAATCCAAATTCTTTGCAAAACTAAGACACAACAATGACAGTAAACTAAAATTCAAACATTGCCATCAAATACCATGTAATGATGACAGCGCATCAAGTAAAAAGTCTTTATATATAAGGAAAAGTTTTCCGGTTTTAAGGCTGTTATGTAAACAGTTCTCTGTAAGGAATTGTTGACTGAAAATATTATTCGCTATTGGGCATATTGAAGTAAATCTGTCGACTTTTATATTTAAGGTAAATTGGCAAAATTTCTGCAATATTAGAATTTAGGAAACCGTTGAGACAGAATCATCAACAATTAGGTCACAATTCGAAGTTATATATCAGTGAAGACTATGGCAACCCATTACACGTTTCATAGAAACATGATTCAAAATTCAATTGTATTGTACATACAATGACATAATTTGCAAAAAATTTAAAAGTATATTCGGCTTCTTAACATATTGTGGTCACTGAAAAAATGAAACTTTAAAGTGTAAATACATCTTGGAGAGAATGCAAATTGCAATAAGAACAATAATATCAGCTCACTGAAAAAGAAACATCACAATACAAACATATAAAAATGGTGGTATACTGAAATAAAATTTTAACTAAAAACTTTCTACAAGATCAAGGGCAATGCGATTACCTTTCACGAGGTGCATTTTTCTGCCATTCAAACTTCACTTCTTTTTCGACTTCATTGCCAGCTTCTTCTCTCTTTACTCCCGGAGGAGGTTCATACATAAAATTTAGTCCAAGCTTTGCCTTTTCGTTACCCATTAGTAGCCTAAGTCAACAAATGCTATATATAAGAATTAAAAAGTTGAATATTACTTATTATTAAAGATTTCTTGTTCTCGTTCGTATTGTTTCCGCAGTTCTTCTTCTTTCTTCAAGTTCTCTTCATGCTTTTGTTCTGCCATCCATTTCTAACAAAAGTTATTACAAACCACTAAGTACTATTAACATTTAAAAAGTATTTTAAAAATCCATATAAAAAACTTACTCTTCGAAGATTATCCAAATTAGAAGGATGGAAATCCTTTTTAGACATATAATTTTCATAAGACTTCCCCATCTTTGCAAATATTGAAAACTGAAAACTAAAGACTTTTACAGTACAAATCTATTATAAATTCACTATGGTCTATTTTAGTATTAATATCTATATATCAAAGTAAAACATGAAAGTTAGGTATGTCTGACATTGAAAAAGCTCATATTGGTACATGCAAGCGCTAAAATCCACACTTTTAATCTAAACATTACGAGTGTCAATAATAATAATAATAATAATAATGAATGACTTTATTTAGCCGCTGAAGGCAGATACTACAAAAAAAATAAAAACATGTCAAGTTTTACGGCAGCGAGGACAGTCACAGGAGATGAAATAGGAGCAGATGGAAGAGTAGGCGAAGTTGGAGAAGGGATCAGCAAAGATGAAAGACATCACAGATTTCTTGAAGTTCATCGGCGGAGAAAAGAAATCAATGGTTGTTGGAGGGTTGAGAGTCTAGATGTAATTAGCAGCAATACAGGGATGATTGAAAAACGATTGAAGGGTGCGATGTTTGTTGGGACGACGAATGGAGAAAGTGACAACATCATCAGAGCGAGTATAGCAATAATTAGAAAACTTTATGAAATCAAAAGGATCAAGGTCCTATTTGTAAGGGAGCAAGCGATTGAACAGGAGGAAATCACATGCATAGAAGTAGAGCGACAGCGGGAGAGTGGAGAATTTGAGAAGAGCGTCTTTGTATGGGAAGGGAGAGATCTATTTGAAAGCACGCTTCTGGAAACGTTCCATAGAGTGGAACAAGGAACGAAAAGGCCACCAACAGGGAGAAGCGTAGAGAAGAACGGCGCGAGGAATGGACTTGAACAAAGAGTTTCACAGCAGCCGTGGAATTAAAGGGAACATTACGGAAGAGGGCAAAAAGTGAGGAATTAGCTTTGTGGAGGCGTAAGGACACATGGCCAGACCAATTTAAGTTAGCAGCAAATTGAAGAGGAAGATCAAAAGGGGGAGATACAGAAAAGGAAATACCACATGTCTTGGTTGGGCTAAAATCAAGATGGTTAACGGAAGACCAAGTGGCCAAAAGCTCATGATCAGAGGTAATATATATATATATGTACATGAAAAANCATATGCTATTACGTAGTGCCCTTAAGAACAATAAACTTAGTAATTTCACAGTGGAATCTTGTTGGATTAGCAATGGAAAGGCTCTTAATTGTAAACTACCCAGTTAAATCCAAAGCCTTACTAACATTTCAAAACCGAATTTTGTTTGTGATTGGCCTAAATGTTATTGCAATTGCTATAGCCTTGTGTTTTTCTTACCAAACTTCATGGGAATTTGTATCAACAGAATATCCATACGCAATCCATGATTTTAATCTGCATTGCACATTTGGGTTTCTAGAAGCATATGCTATTGATGAGTTTCAAGTTGAATCCTCATGGTACCAGAGTATTGTCTTTGACAGTACAAATAATTTAATTAATAAAGTTCTTGAAATTGTTTTGTTTGTTGGACTACCCATCTTCATGCAATTTGTGATTTACATTCTGGTTATATGCTCAATTTTGAAAACGAAAGTGCACACGCCTTTAGTAAAAGCATGCATTCGATTATCAATGATCTGTCTTCTAAGCAATGCAATTTATTTGCTATTTTCATTCCCATTAATTTATCATAAGGTGCGACTTTTACAAGAGTATTGGATAAGGGATTCATTCTATTCTCCCGAAAATAATCATGAAATTTTGCCTTGGAGCACAGATGATGGCAAGTACAATGCGTATGGAATTTACTCTCTGTCACAGTTTGATAAATATATATTCCGCACTTCAGAGGACTTTTATATGCTGGTTAGTGCTATAAATCCTTGGGTGTATATTCTTTTATCTCGANTAAAATCAAGATGGTTAACGGAAGACCAAGTGGCCAAAAGCTCATGATCAGAGGTAATATATATATATATGTACATGAAAAAATAAGATCAAAAGCGGCAGCTATTTGCAATCTAAAACAATTAAAAAGAATAATAGATGCATTAGTAAATTTTGGCCTCATAAAATTGACTTTATTAACCAAAGACTCCATTTATTTATATATTATTTTTATCCCAAAATTTAAAACAATTTGGGTCTAAACTGTAAGTATTTATATCAACACTAGAATGTTAAATTGAAAGACAAATCTAAATAAATAGTTTTGTAGTTGTAGTACACTATGGATATATCAATTAGGACATTTTTTGAGTTAATGTGTAAAAGGAGATTGTATTGAAAATTTTGATTTTATTGACTTATGACAGCCCTAGTAATTACAAATATGTATGCATTTTATTGAACATTAATCATTGATAAAGAATATAGAATTTTTAACTAATCCATAGAACAATGTTTAATATCAAAAGGCAAGAGATAAGTGCAACCCTATAGTATATTATTCAAAGTACGACAGACAGTTAAAAGTACTAAATATATATAAATAGCACACTCCATGGATTCTTAGACCTTGAGTATAAATTATAAAGATGTAAATTCCATAATCATGATTATTGCATTACAAAGAAATAAATGAACCATAACCTGAGTAGGTATATTTGAAAATCTGATTTTTAAGAAAAAATTAATAAGTAACTCTACGTTTTGGGAAGGTATTTATGACAATATTTTGTCCGCTAATTAGCCATATAATTGTAACTACATTATTAATAGATATTTCTTCTTAAGATATCTCATAAGTTTTACAAAGTGCCATACCTACGACCCCGTACAGAAATAATCAAAATTTCCATGCTGCAAACATTGACACGCGGGCCTGCACACAATACACATGCTCTTAAATAAAATCCCGACCGGTATTGTTAAAATAATGCATTATCGATTTTGGTAACGTTATATCGCCGGCCCCTAGTCGTGAGAGTACTTACCGCTTTTTCATTAAGCATGTTTATGCCTAACAGGATTCCAAGTTGAAACATCTCGAAGTACAGTGTCCCGCATTTAAAAGCTTAAAAACCAATTTAAATACATTACAAAACAAACAAAACATTCGCATTTTTTTGATGACATATACTTAAAAATATTACTTTGATTTGTTCAAAAACGAATATATAAATTTTCAACAATAAATATAATCAAATTTACAAAATACTGGCTCTAAACAATAATCCTAATTCCAAAATAATTCAATTAAACAATCAACTATCATACCAATCCAAAAATAACAAAGAAAATGAACAAATGATTAAAAAGAAAAGAATCCAAAATCGCAGACCGGCATTGTTGCGAATCGCCTCTCTCACGAATTCATTGCCCTCTTTTATATTTTCTGTGGTATGCATCACTGTATGTTCTAGATGATCTAATTGTTCCTGTTGTTCCAACACCTTCTCTGTAAACAAATGCTGCAATTTTGAAATTTCAACAACTTGGCTTTCCACATGTCTCACTTCCTCAGCCATTGAAGAAAACTCATCAAAAAGTCGTTTATTCTCATCTGCAAATATTTGCATTTCTTCTTTGGATAAGGTAGTCGGATTCTCAACTACCTTATGCGGGCCTTCGACGATTGAACTGTTCTGCGATTTGGGTTGTATTCTATGACGCAAAACGCTGTTTTCTAATTTCTGGGTGTTTCTCNTTCTTAGACCTTGAGTATAAATTATAAAGATGTAAATTCCATAATCATGATTATTGCATTACAAAGAAATAAATGAACCATAACCTGAGTAGGTATATTTGAAAATCTGATTTTTAAGAAAAAATTAATAAGTAACTCTACGTTTTGGGAAGGTATTTATGACAATATTTTGTCCGCTAATTAGCCATATAATTGTAACTACATTATTAATAGATATTTCTTCTTAAGATATCTCATAAGTTTTACAAAGTGCCATACCTACGACCCCGTACAGAAATAATCAAAATTTCCATGCTGCAAACATTGACACGCGGGCCTGCACACAATACACATGCTCTTAAATAAAATCCCGACCGGTATTGTTAAAATAATGCATTATCGATTTTGGTAACGTTATATCGCCGGCCCCTAGTCGTGAGAGTACTTACCGCTTTTTCATTAAGCATGTTTATGCCTAACAGGATTCCAAGTTGAAACATCTCGAAGTACAGTGTCCCGCATTTAAAAGCTTAAAAACCAATTTAAATACATTACAAAACAAACAAAACATTCGCATTTTTTTGATGACATATACTTAAAAATATTACTTTGATTTGTTCAAAAACGAATATATAAATTTTCAACAATAAATATAATCAAATTTACAAAATACTGGCTCTAAACAATAATCCTAATTCCAAAATAATTCAATTAAACAATCAACTATCATACCAATCCAAAAATAACAAAGAAAATGAACAAATGATTAAAAAGAAAAGAATCCAAAATCGCAGACCGGCATTGTTGCGAATCGCCTCTCTCACGAATTCATTGCCCTCTTTTATATTTTCTGTGGTATGCATCACTGTATGTTCTAGATGATCTAATTGTTCCTGTTGTTCCAACACCTTCTCTGTAAACAAATGCTGCAATTTTGAAATTTCAACAACTTGGCTTTCCACATGTCTCACTTCCTCAGCCATTGAAGAAAACTCATCAAAAAGTCGTTTATTCTCATCTGCAAATATTTGCATTTCTTCTTTGGATAAGGTAGTCGGATTCTCAACTACCTTATGCGGGCCTTCGACGATTGAACTGTTCTGCGATTTGGGTTGTATTCTATGACGCAAAACGCTGTTTTCTAATTTCTGGGTGTTTCTCGTTTCGATTGCTACATTAACCCGCACCGCGCGTTGTTCACTGTAAATATTACAAACTTTTTTAAGATATGATTCAATTAATTCTAACACCGCATTTTCGTGCTCACTAATTTGACTAGATTTCGAACGTGGTTGCAACTTTATCTTGGATAAAAGATCGTGACACAACTTAATCATATAACTAGTATTATCATCGATCTTATCTCTGTCGAATTCCGATATGTCTTCAGCATTATCAAAATAGCGAATAGACGCGTTAAGATATGCCTCGCGATGCCGAAGGATGAAGTCTTTCAGCTGAGAAATTGAATTTAATAGTTCTTTGGTTTGAGTGATGAACAAAGACGGCTTATTACTTGTTATTGCAGCTACACTAGTATTATCGTTGTTAGATGTAACTAATTCTAAGAATATGGGATGTACATCAACAGACATCTAAACAATGAATATAAATTAATTCTATTAAATGATGAAGTGAACTTGATGAAAAGGGATGATAATTTTCAATCAGTCTGAAATAGCAAACATTGAAAAAAATTATGGATGATTTCACGGTATGTTGTATATTAGAGAGTTACAATAGGTTACAGAATACCATAGACAACAATTCTAAATGAACATGATTCATGTATTAATTCCCTTAGCAGAATTTGAATTGGAATTTCAAATATTAAAAATTCCTCCTCTTTGTAGAATACGAGCAATTCACCAAGTGAGTAAAAAACTCACAATAAGTAAAGGCTATGCAATGGCAGATCTAGGATTTTTAGGAGTGGAATGACATTTAATACCTGAATTTCTTCAAATGAATATTTTAGAATATGGTGTTCATAGAATACAGCGAACATTGGTTATTCAAGCAAGAGTCAAATTCGAGCAAAGCTCAAAATATAGCTCAGCAAAGGCTAAGTTACAATTAGCACAGAACCGAATTTGTGGTATAGTATTCGGTATTGTAGTGGGAGTAGGTTAAACTTATATGTAAACATGATGCTACAAAATAATTTGTATAATGATACTAAGGACAAATTTATAGTTAAATCCCATGGAATTGAAAAAGAGCAAATTGCATGTGCTAAGCAATAATGCATCAAATACACATATTTTTTAACGTCTTCAGTAGTGAAAAAGTAGAAAATAATATTGTGACTAGTATTTTGATCTTAATTTAAAATTAAAAAACACGCATTCAATAAATATTATGCCATTATTTAAATTTGTGAAATGCTGTGAATTGAATAAATTGCATTTGTATTAAATATATTTCAAGCAAAAGAATATATTACATGTAATTTTAGAAAATGCACTGTTTCAGGATATATATATATATATATATATATATATATAAAATAATTGCATTTACTGCAATAAGTTATTTTTTCATGATTAACCAACATACTGTTGCACTAAATTTATTTTAAAAAACTAATTCCGTCAGCATAGCTTTAAGGATACACTCAGATTTGAAACATTCCGCAAAGCAAATATTTTGCTGCTTATTAGAATTAATCGTACTATTTAAAAAGAAAAATTGAATATATGTTCTTAAACAATAAAACTAGATAGCATGAAAAATTTTGTGTGAAACTGACTCATATTAAAATTGATTAAATCCCAGCATTAAAAAATAATAATTATTGTAGAGCTATTCAACGCATTCCAAATGTTATGTGGTATTATTAGCCTGGTTCTCGTAATCATAAGGCAAAAAGAAGGTAACACTTTGAGAATAGGCCTCTCATAATCGAAAATGGAATCACATGCTCATATTAGCTAACATTTAATATGAGCATGTGATTCCATTTAATAATCTATCGAGCATATTGTCTATTCTGAACTATCAGAAGCTCTAATTTGTTGTAATTGTAAATTGAAATTCTTCTATTTCAATCTTTACATGATCCCGGGTTACAATATGATTAGACAGGACCGGAATCCCAGCAACTCTGAGAAGGAACAAGGTGACGGTGTGTGCATCTATCTAAAGCATGGATTGAGATATGAAAGGCTTGATGTAGTCGGCAGCAAGCTACATGAGATTCTGTGGCTTTATATTGTGGACTTAAAGGTAACAATCATTCTTAACTATTTTCCGCCCGACTGCAAGAAAGAGGATTTGCTGATTAGACATGTTGAAGACGGCATTGAAATGATAAGTCCTATGTTCATATTCTGTGGAGATACAAACAGCCTCAATCTTGATTTATTGGCAGAGAAAACAGGGCTCTGCCAAGTGAAAACGGAACCTACTAGGTTGAAACGTCACCTGGATGTCGTTTTATGCAGCAAAGTAGAGAGGTTTGCGCTAAGTGTGAAGACTGACCATTTGGCCTGCTTTGCACAAGGGAAGGTACATCTGCAGTAAGGCGATCGGTTCTCTTCCGTGATCAACGCTTCAAACACACAGTATTTCAGCGAACTAATTAGCAACGAGATATTTGATGAGGTATACAAGGAGGACTCTGCATCGCGAGTAGCATTAAAATTTACAGAAGTTGTTAAATGCGCCTTTGAGAAAGCGTGTCCTCTTAGATGCGTCAGGATGTCTAGCAAAGACCCACCTTTCATGACACCCGTGATCAGGATTCTCCAGAACCAGAAAAACCAGCTCATGAGGAAAGGTCGTGTGGTGCAAGCTAGGCAGATCACTAGCAAAATCAGAAAGCTAATTGGAGAAAATGCTTCTCGGAAAGGCAGTAGAGGCTCGAAGAAATGGTGGCAGGAAATCAAGAGTTACATTAATAAAACTCAACAGCGTGTGCAAATACCCAATCAACTATCAGCATATGATTTGAATGAATATTACAACACAATCTCAACAGCCACTGAAAGATGCAAGATGGAGAAACTAGGCACCATTGGCGAATCTTGCCCAGAGTTTTCAATGATGCAAGTCTTTAACTGTCTGAGAAGGGTGAAAAAAACGGCTGCAGGACCGGATGGAATCCCGTATTGGGTATACCAAGAAAATGCGCATTTATTGACCGATGTGTGCTGTTATATATTCAATGTGTCCTCGAGAACAGGGGATTATCCAGAGAGTTGGAAGAAAGCGAAAATAACTCCACTGCCAAAGGTAACCACTCCACAGACTGCGAAAGATTACCGGCCAGTGTCTGTGACTGACATCATTAGTCGATTATTTGAGAGGTTGGTTGTTCGGTGTTTTGTGAAAGAGAAATATGAACAATGGGCATCTCCTAACCAGTTTGGTTTTCGTACGTCAGGAGCGACGTCCAATGCCATCATCAAAATACTGAATGATGTTTATAATTACAACAAATCCGACTATGTGAGAATAATCACATTGGACATGTCGAAAGCCTTTGACACAATCAGCCACGGTTCCATTATTGAAGGTTTACGCACGATGAGACCGTCTATCAACAATTTCATAGTCAATTGGATTCACGATTTTCTAACAGGAAGGAAACACTGCACTTTTTTCAACGGGGTGCAATCTTATTATCTAGAGGCTTCACAGGGAGTACCACAGGGACCGTTGGAACACCAATGTACTATGGGGTGGCCACAAATGAGGTAACCAGTTGTTCGCTGTCAGGCAACTTGACAGTTTATGCAGACGACAACACGTCAGTCGTACCAGGAAAAATGGGTAGTGATGATGGAGCAACGTGTGTCATTGAAACTCTCAAAGAAAAATTTAGAGAAAGAAATCTGCATCTCAATGCATCTAAATCGAAAGAGGTAGTCGTGAAATTCCAGAAAAAATCAGAAGCATCAAATCTGGATCTCTTGGAGAGGCACAGAAATATTAAATTATTGGGTATACTAATAGACGATAAACTCACCTTTCTTCCTTATATTGAAATGGTGACAAAGAAATGCAACAGTCAGTTATTTCTCCTTCAGAAGCTGAAACATCTCAACTATACAGAAGCAGAACTCCAATTGCTTTATAACTCTCTGATAAGAAGTCGAATATACATAAAGTGTAATTCATTTAACAAGAGCGTAGATAATCGGAAGAATTTATAATAATCTTGTGTACTATTTAATGTATCGTAAGACTTTCATTCCGTAACGATTTTATAAACGGTTGTGCCTAAAACATGCAAATGTCATTTTACCAAATTTCTTTTTGACAAATTTTGTATATTAAAACAAATAAATATTAAAATTTAGGCCAAAATTTTCTATAAATTTGAATTTTAGAAATTTCTAAAAATTCAAATTGAATTTAACTGTTGATATTTCTCTGCGCACGAACTACTTTAGAGAATTTAGCTACAGACATAGAGACAGCAGATAATGGTAAGAATTAATCTGAAAATTGCAATTTATTTTGAACAATTTAGACTAAAGGTACAAGTAGTTTTGGTAAGCGAAACCATCGCGTTCATATGACATGTAAACGTTGTGGAAATCGAGCATTTCATTTGCAGAAAAAAAGATGTGCTAGTTGTGCTTATCCGGCAACAAAAATGAGGAAATGTATATGAATGTATCTTGGCTATTATTTAAATATCTTTTAGATGGTTGGAGCGAAAAAGCTAATCGCCGTAAAGTAACTGGTACTGGACGCTGTAAACACCTTCGAAAAGTGCAAAAGCGTTTTAAGTAAGTTTTATTTAAGGCTATCATTTAAAGAATAGAATGCAGTGGACATTATTTAATGTCATCTATCGATGAAACTGCTGGAAAGCAGACGAATAGTCTAACCTGTTTTAGATACAAAGTTTGTTGAGGTGAGAACCAAGACCGGTAATAGAATAATGCACTACATTATCTACCTATTCTAACTAGGTTTACATCAAGTTTAACTCAATGTCTATGTAATATTACTTTTTGCATATAAATGTTATATATACAGACTTTTGGAATTAATACATAAAGAATGCATGTAAATTCTGTAGGTTAACACCATTTTTAAAATTTGATAGAACTTCTACACAGTACTTGAGCATGGAATGGAAGTCTTTTTGGAAAATGAACAAGCAGGGCGGCCAGATGGCCATTGAAAGTCGAACATTTCTCATCTCGAAGTTTGCCTCATGAAATCGTAAAGATGGGATATATAGTTAATCAATTAGTCTGTTTCTATGATTAAGTTCGGTAGCGATCTGTGTACATCACATGCACTATCAAGAGGATCTATTAGCAATATGGCTGGTTTAGTGTGATAACTCTTCAATTATTTCGCAGTATTTTCACTGTTGATTGAACCTTGATCCAAAATTTTTAAATCCCTCATCAACTTGGGTCGAAATTTTGGGACCTTAATTTGCAATCGTGCAGAATTTTTGTATCTCCAGCAACGAATAGTCTAAAAATGAAAACATTTCCAAGTCCATAATAAATTCAAGTTAATTGGACTCATGAACTGGGGTGATTGGAAGCACAATTTTTTATTTCTCCTTTTTAATTCAACTATTTCCCAGGAATTGGAGCTTTTGCGGGATACACCGCATGTTGTCTTCACTGTACACTTTAAGGGAAATTTTCCTGTGACATAAAAGTGGATTTTTAATCACAATTAGTGGTTTTTTCGCGAGGTTCCAATAATTTTTCTTGGTCTGCCATTTCCTTTTTTTCTTTCTATCGTACCCTTCTCTCGCAGCTGTTTAATTTTTCCATAGAATGTTGACTCGGGTAGCCTAGTAATTTTCATCATAAATCTTTTTCTCGTCGAGCTGTTTAAGTAACAAATCTTCTAACATGTTTGTGTGTGGAAGAATGAACGAAACAACATTTTGCGCGGGAATGAGCAATTAATGCATGAATTATTCTATATAATGATGTAGCTTGCAATCTCAGTATCATGTTTTGCTTTGGACATTTTTCCGTAACTGTCACTAGTTAAAAGTGAAGCTTTCCGTGGAGTGTTTGTCACGCTCGTATTTTTCGCAACATGCTATACTTCCGATAACGTTTTAGTAAACGCTGTGACCTCTGTTAGTTTAATGTTTAATGGTATTAGACTGCATAAATGTAGTTATACCCCCTTTTTTATTGACAATTTTCAGTTATTTAAATTGATTTTGAGAGCAATGTTATCAAAGAAGATTCATGTTTCAGCACGTAAATCAGTATAATCTAAATAATTATTTGATAATTCTATTGTATTCCTTATTTTAAATTGGGGAAAATATACATTGACAATTGTCAAAGTATTCCAGTAAGGCACAATGGTTATG
This sequence comes from Hofstenia miamia, assembly GCA_900660155.1. NCBI lineage: Eukaryota > Metazoa > Xenacoelomorpha > Acoela > Hofsteniidae > Hofstenia > Hofstenia miamia. The sequence goes on from CABFPE010000026.1 coordinate 954,129, forward strand.
ATGTGTGGCGAGTCAGTTCTTAATGCATTAAAAAATAGTTTTCAATAAAAAAAATAGATTTAACTATTTAAACATTAATTTACAGTATGGGACAAATTACTACAATCAGACTCAATTTTTTTGTGTTCAACCGGGTTCGACTATTAAATTGTATTTTTTATTTAGAAATACTTCTATTCAATTACAACATTTAATATAATGGTAAATTTTATAGTTAAGGTCAAGAAAACTTGTTCTTTCATTATTATTTTAAGCTATTACTTTAAAATGGAAAATATGTAGAGGGGGGCATATTACAATACTTTGGCAACATTCTGCGGTTCTTTTGCATAGAGAGGCATTTATTGCATTAACAAATACATAAAATACTTTGCCTGTGTTCAAATGAACTAAAAACAATGCAGTTTTTCTCTGAATTCTAAATCATTAAATCAATTTTAAATAAGTTTGAAATGAGTTCCTTTGACCAATCCCCAAATGTTCTCCAAAGGATTTAAGTCAGGAGAGTACCCTATCCACTGTGATAAGTTTTGCTCTGGCAAGGGGCATAAAAATACAATTATCCATGTTTCCATACCCATCTCGAAGCTGCGGGATCATGCGATTTTGCATGACTGCAAGATGAATCTTGTTCATCATGTCGCCACTATATGGAATCTCCCAGGACTATAATGGCTTATCATACTCCAAACCATTAATTTGGTTGTATGTTTAACGGTTTGCCTCAGAGGCTGTGAAAAATGTGGATGTCTCCATACACTTCTACTGTTGAAGGCATTTGACATTTGAAATGCTTTCATCACTGAAAGTAATCATTCTTCAGAATTCTACAGGTTTGTCACAATACATCTTGGCAAATTGTAGTCAGTTTCGGTACTTTCTTTAGTATGACAGATTTACAGCCCATTTCATGTAATCTCCTTCCCACGTTTCGCGTGGAAAAGGTGAACACCAGCATCTCCAAGCTGTCCACAGACTTTAGCCACTGATGCATTGAATTTCTTTGAATAATGCTAACAATTCTCTTTTCATCTTGCTTAAATGTCATTCGCTTTCTACCACATTTGCCCTTTCTTTGACTAAAGGACTTTTTATCTCAAATTTCTTGACATCACATTGCCTCGCAATTTCACTAGAAGAGAATATTCCTGTCGCATGAAGTGCCTCAATTTTCGCGGCAGTATTTGAAGGAATGGCACTTTGCTTGCCCATAGTATCAATTAATCTCACAGCTTTCAGGACACATTTATCTGTAGAAAGAATGCACGTCGTCATTGCTATCTGATTGGGTGATAACTGCAGCAGTTTAGCCTATTACATGGAATAAAACTAAGCTGTCTGAATAAACCTCAAGAATAAAATTTTGAGAATCAAGTTGTTGAAGTTGGCCTATTTGGCTAGTAGTTTTTTAGCTTCTTTAATGGACAATTTGTGGCTACTGAACTCAATTTTTATGTATCAGTCTAATCCGAGTTTTTCGTAGTAAATCTGCGATGCAGTGAATCCACATGAATATTGACCTGAGACCCATCCAGGGCTGCTCAAAAATTAATTTTAATTTAATGGAATTAGAATTTCTTAAAATGCATTATTGAAAATGGGAAAATTAATGGCCATTTTACAAAGATATATGGCGTCTGCACGTTGCATCATTGTTTTTCATATGTTCATCAAATATATCTGCATTAGGCAATTTAATTGCCAATATATTTAAAATTAAGTTTCAAAAAAATAATACCATAATTCAAATATAACAACAAAATTATTTTTGTAGGAAAGGTTGTGCCACACGAAGAGCTTTTGGTCTAGGTTAAAACACTTAGGTTAAATACAGTCCGTGTAGCATCTGTTCCCGCGCGAGATAATTGCAAGATAATTACTCTCGGAGCATGTGCCGGGGAATGAGTTCGTCGTTGGCATGCCAATGAGCACTTAACGTAGTTCATTTGACTCTGCACAAGGCCCATCCTGTGGCACTCCCTTAATGACTGCAAATTGAAATTTGCATGTTATGGCGCATTGATGGAGTGGGGGAAAAGTAAATTGTTAAAATCCGTTAAAGGTTTTCTGACTATATTAATTGCTCATTTCTAACAAAGTTAAAATTTTATATTTTCAAAACTTATTAATATCAATAATTTCTTTTTTCTTTTATGTATGTATATTTTATTGACAGAAATTAATATAGCGATTTGCCATGATTTTCCAAGCACATTCTTAGTTAAATTATTAAATTTATATGTATACTCCCCCCTAAATCTAGATTTACGTTAAAGTAAATCCACGTAGGATTTTATCGTCATACTATCGGCTTCAATAATTAACCTTTCATAGTATGTTAAATATTGAGTCCACCTGAACCAATCAAGAAAAGCATCCACTCACATATTGCAATAATGTACTTCTCAATGTATTTGCGTACGGGTATTTTAAATGTCTTTTCCGATTGCATATACTTTGTAATTTTTAATTTCTTTCCGAATAATATAGGTATATTTCAATTTATTATTTTGAATATTGATCCATGTTTATGAAGCATGATTCTCGTCACCTATTGGATTAATGCAATAAATGTATACCTTGTATTATGTTTCCAATGATGAAATTGGTCCGTGTTTATGAACCAGTATTTCACCTCACCGATCTAAATAATGCAATAAATGTATACCTTATATTATGGTTCCAATGATGAAATTGGTCCGTGTTTATGAACCATGCTTTCACTTCACCTTTCTGAATAATGCAATACATGTATATCTTAATATTTTGTTTTAAATGATGATATTGGTCCGTGTTTATGAACCATGATTTCAATACACCTTTCTGAAAAATGTATGTGTACCTTAATATTTCATTTTAAATGATATTCGTTCGTTTTATGAACCAGTATTTCACCTCACCGATGTAAATAATGCAATAAATGTATACCTTATATTATGTTTCCAATGATGAAATTGGTCCGTGTTTATGAACCATGATTTCACTTCACCTTTCTGAATAATGCAATACATGTATATCTTAATATTTTGTTTTAAATGATGATATTGGTCCGTGTTTATGAACCATGATTTCAATACACCTTTCTGAAAAATGTATGTGTACCTTAATATTTCATTTTAAATGATATTCGTTCGTTTTATGAACCAGTATTTCACCTCACCGATCTAAATAATGCAATAAATGTATACCTTATATTATGTTTCCAATGATGAAATTGGTCCGTGTTTATGAACCATGATTTCACTTCACCTTTCTGAATAATGCAATACATGTATATCTTAATATTTTGTTTTAAATGATGATATTGGTCCGTGTTTATGAACCATGATTTCAATACACCTTTCTGAAAAATGTATGTGTACCTTAATATTTCATTTTAAATGATATTCGTTCGTTTTATGAACCAGTATTTCACCTCACCGATCTAAATAATGCAATAAATGTATACCTTATATTATGTTTCCAATGATGAAATTGGTCCGTGTTTATGAACCATGATTTCACTTCACCTTTCTGAATAATGCAATACATGTATATCTTAATATTTTGTTTTAAATGATGATATTGGTCCGTGTTTATGAACCATGATTTCAATACACCTTTCTGAAAAATGTATGTGTACCTTAATATTTCATTTTAAATGATATTCGTTCGTTTTATGAACCAGTATTTCACCTCACCGATGTAAATAATGCAATAAATGTATACCTTATATTATGGTTCCAATGATGATATTGGTCCGTGTTTATGAACCATGATTTCACCTTACCTTTCTAAATGATGCAATACATGTATATCTTAATATTTTATTTTAAATGATGAAATTGGTCCGTGTTTATGAACCATGATTTCAACATACCTTTCTGAATGATGCAATACATGTATATCTTATTTTATTTTAAACGATGATATTGGTCCGTGTTTATGAACCATGATTTCAATACACCTTTCTGAAAAATACATGTATACCTTAATATTTCATTTTAAATGATATTCGTTCGTTTTATGAACCAGTATTTCACCTCACCGATCTAAATAATGCAATAAATGTATACCTTATATTATGGTTCCAATGATGATATTGGTCCGTGTTTATGAACCATGATTTCATCTTACCTTTCTGAATTATGCAATACATGTATATTAGGAATAGTACTTTCAACTTTTTTAAAAATATGTATTTTACACGGAATCATTATACGATAAATTTTATTAAAACCACAGTAATAATAATTCAATTGTAAATTTAAAAAAATTCATCTGGCTTGTTGATTTGAAATTTTTCTATATTTTTCCAATTTGCTGAAACCATTGTTTCAAAATTTATCATTTTTTAATACCAATAACAGGTAGAATAGTTTATATTGTCTATATAAAATTTTATGCGATTTTCTAAGTCTTGTATTGCCACAATTTTTGCTATTTGCTCCTAAACGTTGAAAGAATATTTTAAACCTTTGAGTTCTTCACAATCATTTTAAGTTCCAATAACTCACTAACTAAAATGATATTAAGAATCTGAAAGAACGCTAAAATAAAGGAGTCTCTTCTTAATCTACAATCTCACTAGATTGCACCCCTTTGTAGTTGCTGTTTTGCTCGAAAGGTGGAACTATCTATTTTTTGCAAATAATTGTTATTGACTAGGTATTAAAACACGTCATGGATAGTAAACAAATGCCGTAGATATCATGTCTTGACTTATTAATATGAAAATATATGAGAGTTTAGAAATCTTTTGATGAAGTAAAACTAAATGAAAATTAATTGGCATAAATAGCCATACATTTCTTGTATGAACTTAGTTATGCTAATTGACTTTAAAGGGAAAATCGTTTGTATACAAGGAAAATTGTAACTTTTTTCTCCATTACAAGTATGCGGATGAAATTCCAGAGCACAAATTTGTGATTTTATTACCGAAAATATTTTGATATACGACTTACAACTGTGTATAATAAGGCTCCCAACAGCACTGCCCTTCACATTCCCAATTTAAGTAAGGGATAGCAAGTATTTGAAATTGATGATTTGGTATTTATGAGAATGTGGGTGCTACCTGATATTGTTGTTTGCAGTAATTGGAAACGTTTTTTTTATGTGAAGACATGACAGAATACAGTCATTCAAAATAGATCCTTCTAGTATACCTGGATGCGTGCTGTTTTTTTGTCGATTCAGGGATATTGCATTGACAAAACAGCTTTTGTTATTTAGATGAATAAAAAGGACTTAAAACATGTTGTGACTTAGGAATTAATTATAAAAAGTAAATGTATATTTTTAAAACGGGGTGGCATTTATTGTTGGAATTCTTTAATTCATTCTGTTTATTTTTTATTAAGCATAATGCTGTTTGAGTATCTAAATTTTAGCTTCAGGTTGAGTATCAAATATTTTTAGCGTTTGAGTAATAATATTTTATAATTATATATTTTGAAGCAAATTACTTCTAGGGTAACTGTTTAATACACTACGTACAAACATAAGTTCATGGAATGTGATTGGCCATTGGTGTTATGACAAACTGAATAAACCTTTATCGAAGTGCAAAAGAACATGATTGTTCAATGGGCACAATAGTGTTTTACTAAATACTCAATGTGAAATGCTAGTCTGTTTGATTTAGTATCAACTAAAATGTCAAACCTCAAATATTAAACCATTAGTTATAAAGCCTTATTATCAATTATTCAATTTTAATATGTGTTTTTAGGAGTGGATTTAAAGATGGAAGAAAAGACTTTTTTAAGCCATTGAAAACTAAGACGTCTGCTGCTGCAGCTCAGTCATAATAAATGCTGTAGAAATCTGTTTTTGTTTGTTTTATGAAGCAGAGCCTTCAATTGATGATTTTTTCTCAGAATAATTCTATAAAATTTAAAAAATAATGATTATAGTTGGCTTTCATTCTATTTTGCCAACAATTAGCATAGGCCTTATGCTTTTTCTTATGCAATCTTTTGTTTATTTAGATATCCATATATTCCTTGTTTGGTTATCATTCTTCATAATGTGTTTTTGAATATAAATGGACAAAGCATATTTTAAATATTTTAATTATCAATTATAAACATCAATTTCTGAATCACTTATGTGCCAAAGTAAATCTTTTCTTCAAAACTTTGAAATGATTGTCTCTTACTACAATAACTTAAATTGATCAAATAACAGACTCCACATACACAGTGGTGGCCAAAAAGGTTCACACACCTGAAACTATTTTATTGTTCATCAACAATGCAGATCTTTCAAATGATAAAATTTTTCTTACATCACTTGGTTGAATAATTATAAGTTCAAAAGATTTAGGCTGTTCAAAAGTTTTGCACACCTGCATACATTGGCGAATCAAATGAGTTACAAAGGAATAATTTGTTTCAAGAGTAAATTTATTAGTTCAAAATGTAACAAATATTGAATTTATATACAAAGTTTAGAATTAGTACTCTGTAGATGTGTCTATTAGTGTCTATATGGCCTTGATGTGGTGTGGAAAATTGTAAAGATTCTCTATGAATGAGTCTGGTATTCTATAGAACTCTTCTTGAATTACTTCTCATAATGTAGAAATGTTAGTTGGATCTCTTTTCAAAACATTTCTCTTCACCTCAGCCTAAAAATTTCAATTATTTTTAAATCAGGTGACTGAGCAGGCCAATTACATAAGATTGGGACTCCATTCTCTTAAAAATTGCTTAGTTTGTTGAGATTTGTGACATGGTGCTCCATCTTGTATGATTTTGGTGTCTTCAAGGAATTGGAGAATGTTCTCCCTCAATATGTTGGTGTATGTGCGACTATCCATGTTTCCATCAATGTTGACTACTTTTCGCTGGTCAGAGTATTTGATATATCCCCATATCATGATACTACCTCCTCTGAACTTCACTGTTTTCAAAGGGTATTTGGGGTGCTCTCTTGGAGCACTACAAGGTTGTTGTACATGAGTTCTTCTTTGCGACGTTTATTTGATTGTCTAACTTTCACGTTTATCAATTAGTTTCAGTACACAAGTACTTGGGGAGATGTGGGGAACTCTAAAATTGACAAATTTTGTAAACTTAAAATTTGATAAGATATTCTTAACAATGTCTGAGAACTGTTTATTTTCACTAGTACATCATGTTTGTTGATTTCACAAAATATATGAAACAAATTTGGATATTGCTTGTGTTTTTTTGTGGATTTGATTAATAAATTTTTGAAATGAATTTAATTTCACTAGTTTATTTCTTTTGTGAATTCTACAAAAAAGAAGAAATTCATTAAGATCATTAAAACTTAAATTGCAGTAACAAATCATTGAAAATTTGATTTTTTGGGATTTTTGTAATTCAATATTATCTGCACATAATTATTATTGTGTATCAGCTTCATTCCAAATGAAGTGTATTTTAACCCTAAACCAAGAAATTTTTCACAATTTGTGATGGTCTCTAATATTGCTTAAACGCTCATAGCTCACTAAATAATAGAGATATCTAAAATCTAAAAAAACCACTGGATAGGGAATCGCCTTTTCTTTCATGTTCATCTTCAAATCAGGTTTTATCACTTAGGGGATCTACAGGGTGTCCATAGAAACACTAAGGAAAGTATTTATTGATTATGTGGGAAACAGTGGAAAACCAAGTAGAACACTTATGGAATTTACTTTAGTAGATTCATTAGGAGTTCTGGTCGGTGGTGAAGATCTTAAGAAGCTCCATTGAGTTCTTCTGATGTAATTTTCAAGAATTCATCAGAAATATATTCTTTTAAATGATCTATTACGGATATAACCTTAGTTGTCCTCAATAGCCAATAATTGGCAGGTAAAAGATCTAGAGATCTTGGAGACCAAAAATTTGAAAATGCTTGGCTGGGGGCCCTTTCAGCAAACTTTAATGTCAGATAATCTCTAACACTATTGAGCATGGGCAGTGTAGCACTGTGTTGCTGAAATGTTGCTTTCTGCAGGATTCGCTTACTCAAAAGTTAAGTTATGGAATGACATGTTTTTGTATGATATCCAAATATCCATAATCATTTACAGTTTCCTCAAAGAAGAAAGGTGTCAGAATTTTGAAAAGGGAAGTGGAGGTTTATAGAGGTAGCCTAGTTCTGCAGAAGGTGTTGTAGACAAGATCAAGGTTAAGCGTAAGGACGGTAGAAGTTTTCTATCAGAAGAAGGCAGCACTAGATGGAAGAGGGAGGGGAATAGATAGATAGATAACTTTTATTTTATCACGGATTGACATCCATAAAAGATATATATATATATATATCTATAAATCATAACAGACAAGACAACTCAATGTTTCTTCAAATATCGATGAGGGAAAATCCTACTTGAGGCTCCACCTGTTGGATTTCTTTGTTGCAGATGTTCTTTCGAGTATTCAGTTCTTGTCGGGATATAAGAGGCCAGCGGGTGGTTTGCCGATCTGGATATTCTGTTATAAAGTTGATGATCTGAAGACTGCAGAATCTGATGCATTGGAAGGAAATCGTCAATAATACCAAGCCTCATCGCCTTTCTTTGAATTTGGTCGATCTTCTTGTTGTTCGCTAGCGACTGACCTCCCCATACACAACAAGCATACGTAAGTTTGGAGAGCACCAATGATCTGTA
>CABFPE010000026.1:1001860-1015876 GCA_900660155.1 Hofstenia miamia
TATTTTTCGATTCCACTTTTTAAACAAGTATGTAAAGTGGGAAAGTAATACAAGTAAAGTAAGTTAATGTGGGAAATTAATACATGTAAAGTAAGTTAATGTGGGAAAGTAAAAAAAATGTAAACTAAATTAGGCCACATACATAACACAAAAACTAGTAAAAGTATATTATTACGTCAGTAAAACACCCCCGGCAATATCCACGACGTCTCAGGTCAAAGGCCAACCCTCTCGACCAATCAGAAAAAAGTGGCATGGGCTTCGAGTCACCTCTCAACCAATCAGAAAAAAGTGGCACGGGGTACGAGTTTCTTAATACTACTGATCTGTCATGAGTGGCAAAAAAATTTCAAGCTTTAGTATCTTCTGCTGTGTATATACATTGTCATAATCATAGTTTGAACTTGGTCATTGTAGACTGTCTGAAGAGTGTGAAACCTGCGGCAGAGTTATTGTCACTTTTGCAGTAACTTTAGGTGTTTAGCTCAGGATCAGCTGTGCAGCATTACATTAAAGAACTGCAGGTGGAAAATAATGCTGAAGAGGTTGCTGAATTATAATCGATTAGTGATTCTAGATTGACTTGTCAGTCAGTACGCATTGTGTCATGCCATTCATGTGATTTCTGGAGTAAGAATCAAACATTTAAATCATTCACTAAAGACAGCAAGTCTTCAGATAGATAGTTACAAAATCATTGCTTTCCCGTGCTTCAGCAAGTTTTGTAACCATGCTTATTTCATTTAGGCGCATACTGCAGTGCTCAATGGCAGTAACTAAACTTCTACAGTAATCTACATTGGATCTTATGGCAGCAAAGAATTTGATAACTGATGTATTAGCTGATTTTGTAAATCAGCGTGAAAGTGCTGACGAAGAAGCATCTATGTGGCAGATATTGTTAAAGTAGTTTCGTCTGCGATTGAGGAAAACAATCTTGAATGGGAAAAGATAAAGTGGAGAAGGAATCTCCTGAGAAAGCTTCAAGGTTCTGTTGTAACTGAAAGCAATTTTGGGCACTTCAATGATGAAAGCTTCGATGAACTCCTAGTTAATGTTCTCTATGTTATTTTGAATAATATTATTGGTGAAAGGAGGTGACCATTTTCATGGATTTAAAGTCTTCATTTCCTAAATCTGCAAAACAACAATTTCTTTGATGCTAATGGTATAAGGTTTCTGGCTAAATTATACCACCTTAATCGTGTTGATCTCAATGCTGAGTATCACAGTACAAAACGTCTCATTCAGAGAAAATCTAGAGAATTATAGAGTATGACTGAGCTTCTCGAATTTCTAATGCCATACAAGGATGCCTTCTTCAAATTGTGGAAATTTCTGCAAATATGTGTGATCCTTCCCATTAGATCTGTTGATGTGAACGGAGCTTTTCATTATTAAGTATTAGCAAGAACAATCTTAGAAATAGTAAAAAGACACTCAACTAGCTAATATTAGTATTCTGGCTATGAACAGCACTTGGACTGAGAATTTGGACCTAGATAAAATTATTGATAAATTTTGTGCATCTTACAACAATCGCAGAATTGTTGTCAAATAATGTTTTGCCTAGTTTTGTAAAAGTTTTGCACTTTTTAGTTTAAGTGTACTGTACTGCTTGTGTAATTAGGATATTGCTGTCTTGACAAATTTTTAATTGCATTATTCACTAACTTGAAAAATACCTTATTAATTTATATGTAGTAGCTATGCTACTTGCCCTGCCCAGTCTGAAATTCTTCTACCCAAATTGTACTCGTCCTCCTGTTAAACCCTAGTACTGACACTGTTTGTGTAATAAATTCGAGTTTGTGTTCGATGCGTGCTAACAGGTTTCAAGGCTACAGTATTTATCATTTAATTTAATGACATGTGAATAGGAAATAGTGATTGAAGTATCATAAAATTTATGATATTGGAATGCAATACATTTTGAGAAATTCTGTGTTGATTTTCTTATCTTATGGAATAAATCATTTGCTTACTGCATATATGCAGTATCTATCCATTGTAGCATATGTTAAGGCCTTTTAAATATGAGATTGCTAACAAAATGGAAAAAACTGCCGCGAAATGGAGAATGCATGCACAAAGGTAATGCAACTACAGGGAAGTTGACATGATGTTATAGCTGAATTCATTTTAAATAACTAAAATACTTCCCCTGACCCTGAGAACTATTCAATTTAGTTTGCGGCCTTATATTTGAGAAAAGGCATGCAATGATTTTTCCCTTAGTTTGTGCTATATAAAAAAATCAGCTGAAACCATATATATGAACGGATATAAAAATTAGTAATAAAAATTATTAGTGTCCTTGACGTACATGAAGAAAGTTCAATTTCATCGAAATTCGCCAAATTGTTTCTTTCCTCTTTGAGATAATATGGCCGGAGGATGGCCGTAGCAGCAACAAGTTCAGTCCAGAAGCCAGCATGAAAATGAAAGCAAAGGCGATCTCTATCCAGTGGTGTTTTCAGATCAAATATTTTTTTAACATTTAGTTAGTTATAAGCTTTTAAAATTGTAGAAACTGATTAGGCTGTTTAGACTAAAAGTAAAGTGAACCCAGGACTTGTCAACGAGCCAGCCGAGCTGGGCCCGAGCTTGAGCACTGCATGGCATATACAACGAGCCCAATTTAACGAGCCTTTATTAGGCCAAACAAATTTATAGTTCTGCTTGTTAATTCGATTAGGGAGATTTTTCTTACTTTATCATTCAATACACAGTTTATATAATCTTATTTTAAAATGTTTATTTAATAATAGGAAGAGCTAGGTAACAAATTCTGAGAACGCAATATTTTTAAAAAAAATTATCGAGCTAATGCAAGCCTTATTGAAAGGTTCCATGTGGCGAGCCGAGCCAAGTCGAAAATACTCAAAAGTAAAACAAGTCTGCTAGTAGGGCTGGAAGACAAATATGATGCAAAGTCGGGAAAACAAAAATTCAAAATTAAATGGTAAAATAATATTTTTATATTACGAGGCACCCCTACAGAAAAATTGAAATTTTGCATGTTTGCCTCACAAGCCTAGGCTTAAGTGATAATAAAAGTTGTAAATTGAAAAAGTGTTTTCTCTTTTTTTTGCCATGGTAACACGTTAACTATAATGTGACTATATTTAAAACAGTTATATCTATGCATCTGAAGTACCTATATATGAATATTAAACATCGATTCGATACCCCATTGAACTACAATAATAGTTTAGTAAAACTAATTTCTAATTTGCATAAATTAGCATATCGGCAGCAATAATTACCTCATTAATATTCACAAGGCAACTGAAATAAATCAATATTCGACATTTTATTTTTGTAACCGAACAGAAGAATTGTTGAGGAGCACTCTGTCCAAATTTCAAATAAAAAGTACATACCAACCATAAGTCATGACTGATGAATTATTGGTGCAATAACTCGAGAGAAAGATTATAGCATGGTCTAAAACCCACCTGGTTTTGTTCTTTTCGGTTTCCTCAGATTGAAGAACTACAAAAAAATGTGTACCTCTTTATTCATTCCAAAGAGCAACCTTCATATACAACAGTTCAAATTGGGTTTTCGGTTATTGAATAATATCTTGGTTTGAAATAAAGTAGAATATGGTTTTCATTAGATAGGAGGAAGTTTCAAAAGAGTAATATATCACAAGAATTTTCATAACTTGTAGTTTTATTTAATTTGGTAGGAATCACTGTAACATTATTGTAATCTAACTTCCTATAATTAAAACGCAGTGCATACAGCATGCTCGTAATTCTCTCTATTGATATAAAGCGAAGTGTGATTTCAAAATCATTGCAATTTTGAAATAGTATTGCAACACTAGCGGTCAAACTATTCATGTCTGTTAACAAAATAACTCGCCGGTTTTCAAGCAGCCAAAGCTATAAGTTGGTAATATGTGGTGGTGGTACAGGAGGCATTACAATGGCACATAAGTTAGCTTCTAAAGTAGGAAGTGATATCGCCATTATAGAACCAAGGGACAAACATTTTTACCAACCATATTTCACACTAGTCGGAGCAGGTATAAAGAAATACGAAAATTCATACAGAGACATTGGGAAATATATTCCTTCAGGAGTAGCTCATATATCTGATGAAGTCTCTTCTATTGTACCAGACAAAAACCATATCCTGCTGAAGTCAGATAAAAGGATCAACTACGATATTTTAATTATTGCACTTGGTTGCCTAACAAACTATCATCAAGTTGAAGGACTTGTCGAAGCATTGCAGGATCATAAAAATGTCTGCTCGAATTACAGTCCACTGTACGTAAGGAAAACCTCTCATTGCATTGAACATTTTAAAGGAGGGAAAGCTCTATTCACTCATCCCAACACTCCGATTAAATGCGGTGGAGCTTCGCAAAAAATAATGTATCTCGCTGAAGACATTTGGCGCAGAAATAATAAACGTGATTTGGCAGATATTTATTTTGTTACCGCAGGTAACGCTATTTTTCCTGTTCCGCGTTATGCAGAAGCATTGCAAAAAATTGCATCAGGGCGAGGAATTAATGTAGCCCCTAAGCACAATCTCAAGCGCGTCATAGGGGAAAAAAATATCGCAATTTTCGACCAGACGGGAGATGAACCTAAGGAGGTAGAAATGGAATATAGTCTTCTGCACGTGACACCGCCGATGTCTGCACCAAACGTTATCCGTGAAAACGAACAGCTTTGTGATGCATCAGGATATTTGAATGTAAATACAGAAACATTGCAACATGCTAAGTATCAAAACATATTTGGTATCGGCGACTGCTTGAATATTCTCCCTTCAAAAACTGCGGCAGCTATTGCAGGACAGTGTGGTATTTTGAGACGGAATGTTAATTCATATTTGGAAGGTAAACAACTTACTGCAAAATACGATGGATACACTAGCTGCCCTCTAGTCACTGGAAAAAACAAAGGCATTCTTGCTGAATTTGATAAAAATGGTGTCCCACTGGAAACGTTTCCATTTCCAAGCCAGATCAAGGAAAAATGGTATTGGTATCATTTAAAGGCAACTACTATGCCCCCATTATCATTTAAAGGCAACTACTATGCCCCCATTATATTGGAACCTTCTTCTTAGAGGTTATTGGGAAGGTCCAGGTGTCTTCAGAAGTCTTCTCCGTTTTGGTTTTTAAATTGCATTTTTGGATTAATTAATTTGAAACTTTTTACATTTTTGTTTTGTTTATAGTTAAAAATTGCAATTTTCTTGTATTCATCTTGCGGGAAGTGTTGGAACCGTGCCATGATTTTTCAGCACAATCTCGGCACAGCACGAAAATCTATAAATGTTTTATTGAATATAAAAAGCCGAGCTTGAGCAGAGTGTTGTATATACAACGAGCCCAAAACGAGCCGTTTTTAAGCAAACCAAATTTATATTGCTATTTGTTAATTTGAATATGCAGATTTTTCATATTTTTCATTAAATATTCCTTACTTATAATCGTATTTTAGAAATGTTTATTAAATAATAGGAAGAGCAATTGAAAAAATTCTGAGAAACCAATATTTTTAAAAAAAATACCGAGCTGAAACGAGCCTCATTGAAAGATTTTTTGTGGTGAGCCGAGCCGAGCCGAGCTTAGAAATTACGGCTCGTTGACAAGTCTGATATTTGGGCGGCATCGTCCTCACCTTAGAGTTATGTGATAACAGAACTTTATTGGTCTCACTCCAATAATAAGCATCGCATCAAGCTAGACTTTTTGTTAATTTAAATATTTTGTCAACAGCGTTAAAAATTACTTTATTATATTTCACATTCCCGATCATTTATAGCCTGAACCCAAGCCCCGAAATTTGGCTTTGCAAATTAACTCCTTAAATCTCTAGCATCTAAAAAGAAAATAGTAAAAGCGAAGTTACTTGAAAGTTAAATGAAAGCCAGTCAAAGTTTCCAAACACAGCGTATTTTAACAGTAGAAGCTCCAGATTTTGCTATCACCTATGCTAAAACATTATAATTTCCGGTCAATTGACCCATTTGGCGTTCTGGTATTAAAACATTTTGATTCTGAAGAATATTTAGTTATTGATATTCATCTCGCCATTGATTAACATTGGTTGCAGAAGACACTATTGGCTAGTCTTAAGTGATATTGTAAGATTAAATTTGCATTTATGTCACATAGATGCAAATATGCGACTTTGTTGTTCAAGTGGTAACAACACTTCACATACTCTAGTATCGGATTTGGCAAATTGCTAATTATTCTAGCTGAACGAGTGCATTGATTTCTCAAAGGTGATCTTAAGTTTATTCTGTCATAATTTGAATAAGAATTAGTTGTGATGTTGAAACAAATACTTCAAGGCAAAAATATGCAGCATTTACTAAAGAATTTGCTAGTATTACCGAATGATGTAATAAAATTGATGTTACGTGATTGTCAAAATGCAACATTAAATTTTTCCAGATCCGAACCTAATGATTTTTGTAGCAAATATGTGGGAAAAATATCCATTCAATTCTTTATGAATACGTCATTAAGTTATTCTATTTCGTACCACTGCATAGCCTACATTACAGATTGGACGAGCAATATATATTTGAAAATTCCAAAATCAAGTTTTATATTCTTTCCAAAATCGTAAGATATTCAAATAAAAAATGTTTTTTGCATTAAGAACCGAAAGGAATTAATCTTCTATATAAAAATAATACGTTATTTCATAATTTCTCCGAATACACATTCAAATCACTCGAAATATACACAACTATGATTATTCATGCGGTGTTTGGAGTATAGATGTCTTTTTCCAAGCTCTTTTAAACTTAAACAGGTGATTTTTAAAAAAGTTTCATGATCCTAACAACGAAATTTTAAACGCTTATGGCTCAAAAACTATTAATGGTGTGCTGAATCCGAAAGCACCACGTGATAGAGAAGACTCCTCTTTCTTTTTCGCTTTAAATACGCACGCTGTTCTTGTCCCATCGCGGCGTGCCATTGCGCGGCCCGGCGAAATCTGACTTTGTGCACGACACGCCTCAATGGGCTTGGAATATCTTTGCACATATCAAGAAACAGTCAAAGTTCTTTGTTGCTTCTGGGGGCTCAAAAACTTCAAAATACATTAACACTAATTATAGAGAGAATTTGAATCTTTTTCAAAAATTTGAAATTTTCAAAGAAAACTTGTTAATCTATTAAACAATCTCTGCCCACAGCAATAGGCTTTAATAGAAATTTTCAAAATTGCATTAATGTATGTTCCCCAATAGACCTATCCATGCCCCAAGATTTTCAAATTTGAAAATAGCCTTGGAAAAAATTCTTTGTAAATGTGGAAAAACGGTTTATCCTTTAAAACGGACGATAGGTTGTTTAAGATTAATTACCTATCGTGATATTTTTTATAAATTTTAATTAAGATCTCAAATTTCAAGAAAGATGTCAAATATACCAATATAAAATGGGAGTTTTGTTTATCCGGAAGATTTACAGACTACAGAGTAATATTATTTCCATCGCAGAGAAAGAAACTTAACTACTAGCCACCGCAATGCTCGTTTTATTACCGCAACAATGGCAATTTTTATCTTCGTAAGAAAAGATAGATATTTCTGAATGGTTTTTTAGGGCTAATGATCATTCGTAGAAAAGACAATTTTATTAGGGTAGATCAAATTTTTCAATTAAATAAATATTACTTTTAATATTTTGTATGTGAAATATCATAGTTTTGCTTCAGAAACTGTTTTTTTGAGAAATACTTAGGGATTTTACATCTTAAAATGATATCTGTATAATGTTTATGCCACCGCAAGTTGTTTTAATTCTACCGTTAACCACCGCAATTGTGTAAATCGCTACCAGGGGCGTACGCTGGATTTTTTGACGGAGGGGGACATCATCATCATTACCTAATGCGGGGTGAAACCCCGTGAAAATTTTTGAAAACATTGAAAAATAGACCCTAAAAACGCATTTCACGATCCTAGATTTTAAATTTTTCAATTTTTTATGAATTTTTTTTTGATTTATCAAGTCAAAACCAATTTTAGAAACCTGACGGGGGGGAGGGGGACATTCCACCGCACCGCGCAGATCTCTACTACAGATCTTGATAAACTTCCTTTGTTCTTAAGTGAATCTGGGTTATTTAGATGATGTCATCACCTTTAGCCTTGTATATAACTTTGAATGATGGCGAATTAAAATTATGCATGCACACACTTTGAATAATGTTGAAAAACATTTTCAGAGAGACTTCATTACAAAATTCATAACCACAAAAATACGGAGGACACACATTCTTTACAAATCATAAGTTTAATTGTCTAACTTTGCTTATACAATTCTCTGACATACCGAATTCACATCCCAAATTCGGCGACAACTTTTTTAGTGTAAATATAAATACTTTCTGATTTTGTAAAAATCTTGCCCACTTGATGAGAAGTATATTTGAAAATATTCAAGGGAAGTAATTCTTCATATTGACCGGATTAGTTTCTTACAGCTACTTCTATTGGGTGGATTAGTTATACTTATAAGAAGACTCAATATTTGCCATCAACTTGTCTGTTGAATCATCACCACTTTTAAATTTTGTGGAACCAGAATATTATTGGTCTAGTCTCGTTGAGCTGGATCCAGTCCTGCACATCGCAGTCCCATTAATATTTTTAGTCCTATAGTCCTATTTGATCTACGGCTTAACCAAAATTGCCAAAAATTACTAGCAATATGCTGAAATCCGTGGTCTGAGCTACTCCAATTTCGTTACCAGTCACATCTTAGTCAAGATCCACTGAAATATTTAGCTGCAGGTTTTAGATCTTATTTGAAGTGAGACTAGTAAATTCCATGGGACTGTGTGGTTTTGCAGAACTCTACTTCACTCTTATGGTCACTACTGAATTATGCTTTAATTTGAACATGAATACTCGCTTAAATACCCTTCTTTTAGAAACAGATGGGTTTAGAAAAGCTAGTACTAAAAGCGGCTTGGAGTACTCAAACGCCAAGCCTAATAGAAACTTTTGATTTTGATTCTAGGCCCAAACTCCAAGCACAAATCTAGATTTCATATACCCGGACCTAATTGAAGCTAAATATAATAACAAAATTTACTTTTATGAACTTTAAACATGACCGTTCTATATTTGTTGCAAAACGAACCCAAAATTTATTACTATGTAACAAGTTGATTGTCGTAGTTGAGACAAAGATGGAGCCGGCTACCTGCCGGATCCGGGTGGGCCGGGTCTGCCTATTTACAGGTCTGCAGCAGTTTCGAAACTTCAAGAAAGACCGATGAAATTACCGGCCGTTTACTTGCCAAAAATAAAATAACACTTCCTGTCTTATCTGATAAGTATAGAATATTTCGCTTAGTTTGGTGAAAAAAATCATAAAAAAATCTAAAAGTTCAGAAAAATTTATTATTTCATCAGGCTACAGCATTGCAATTAGAGAAATACTTAAATTATCTCTTTAAAATGTTTCATTAACTTTGGTTACAAGTTGAGTTATTCTGTTTTTGATTGTGTTATTTTGTTTCAGTTTTTATGGAACTAACTAGAATAATATTAAGAGAAGTTGTTTATAATAAATATAGTCAAATCTGTCGGATTTACGAAACTTCATATACAAAATAAAAATTTTTGAAAGAGCCTCTTAAATGAAAAAGATTTTCATTTGCAAACACATCCAAACGCAAATAATTTTAACGGAAAAATTATTAATATGTTTATTTGTTTATTTACTCATCTATTATTCAATGCTAATCGAGATTAAGTGTAAACTATAATGATTGATAATGCAACTCTTAATTTTAAAAGTTTTAACTAAGGACATACTAAATATTTAGTATGTCCTTGGTTTTAACTATCATTCAAAAATAACTAGCTAAACAAACTTAAACGTTCGCAATTTCAATTCACTGAAAAATGAAAAACTGATTAAAGAAGAATTGATATATAGAAATATCAAAATTTTATTGTGTTTTGCTATTGACATAGATATAAATTCGCGTTATGCAATATCACCATTTTGCATCACAATGTGTAATTTTTTCAGATTAAAGCAGCCTGTATGCAGATATATATATATATATATTATAATGGCATAAATTTAATATAATTTACCTGGCAAAACCGGTCGGCCGATGTTAGCTGTTGCAGCAAACTACCTGTCATGACCCTAAAATTTCCAGCCGGTTCCAACTCTGAGTTGAGAAGGATTGTGGTATGGTTTGTCAATAAGTCTATGAAAAGAAAAACAACCAAGATACTGTGCATTGATTAAGAACGAAAATTTATCAACACTTTAATCTAACAATGATTGTGTACACATGTGTATGACATAGTTACACTGCATATCCAAATGTAATATCAACCATATAACAAATCAGTTGCTTCCAATGGCAAGCATAGCAAATATACTTATGTCCTTGCTACATATAATCAATAAAATGTCTTTATTGATGTTTTTCTGTACAGTAGATCTTTTTATCTGTTTTAACTCGTAGTTTTCATATTCCACAGTAATGGATATCTGTATTGATAATAACCATTTTATCAAGCTAGACACCCTCTTTCTTTACCTAAATATTTTTTCAATTTAGAATTTAAGCAAAACTAAGCATTAGAGTAGTATTTTTTCTAAGCCCAGTAATTTGTAGTTAAATCTATTCCAAGTTTTCTAAAATCTAAAATTAAAAAATGCAAAAATTAATAATCCTGGAAGCACAGTGACAATCACTCATCTTTTCAGGAGACTCAGCCCACCTTGTTAAATTCTATTGGGGACCCAATCTGCTTGTTAAAGTTATTTTACTGTTTGTAGTGTTGGATTATATTTGTTGAAAGATTAAACTTGGTCAACTATAACATAAAAATTTAGACCCCTTTGCTTATTATTTAGGAGTACACCCCTGATTAAGCCATTTTCATTTTGAAGAAAATATTATTAATAATGGGATTTAATCATTTTATCTATTGATTAAAGTTGCTTCTAGAACACAGTGTTGGCTAATTTGAAGTGATATTATGAGATGAAATATGCAAAAAATGGCTGGTTTGCAATAATCATGTAATGCATTTATGTCACGTAACTGTAAATATAACGCAATGTTCTATGACTGCATGATGACACTTAACTTGTTCTACTATTGAATTTGGCAATATTACTAAGTATTCTAGCCGAATGTATATATTGATCTTTCAAATGTGATTTTAAGTTTATTCTTTTAATGCTTGAAATTTTATAAGAATTAGTTATCTCATTGAAAAAAGGATTTTATGGCGAAAATACTCAGCATTTATAAAGAAATTTGCTAGTATCTGAATAATGTGATAGTAAAAAAACAACATTAATTTTTTTCCAGATTTAAAGCTAATGATATTTGTAGCAGTTTTGTTCAATTTCTTATGAATATATTAATAAGTTACAGTAGCTCCTTATGAAAGCAGGCCCGTGGCTTGCATTTAGAGTCAAGCAAATTTATTGCTAAAAAAAAACAAACAAATACTACAAACTACTATACATGTACATTTACAAAATTAAAAATATGCACACTTACTTAAAGGGCGTAATTTTCAAATGTCAAATGAAATCTGTCCATGCACATTTCAATAAATTATTTTTACTCATATTAAATAGTTTCGCACTTTTTCATTGAATTTTTTAATAGAATAGCATTAGTATTTGATATATTTTAACTAAAATATATTCACTCGAACTTAGTTGGCATTTATACATATATTTTAAAAAGTTTTAAAAATAGGGAATAATGTACATTTGCGAATTTTTCAACGCATTTCAAATTTTTTATGTATTTAAATTTATTTTTTACCATTAAACAACATTGGCTAGTAAGAAACCACAATCTCAATGGATGTTACTTTGCTTCAGATTGGCATGAACGCTATAATAGTGAGTTATTTTAAACTGCGTCTGTGTAGAAAATATTGATTTGAAAATAATCTAATACAAGCACTAATTTAGATAATTTTCTATTTGCAAATATTTGATTTTAAAATTTAACTTTCAATACAAAAATTTCTTAAATATTAGCTTGTTTCTAATCTGCTTATAAGTAAAGAAAGAATCTCGAAAATTTATACACCGTTAAAAATGTTCAAATCTATATTGAAAACACAAGGCCGGGCGCACACATCAGGGAGATGCTGTGCGAGAGTTGGATTTAAGTTTTGGGAGTGGCTTCCAGACCTGTGCCGGGTTGGGAAATTGTCTGCACATAACTGCTTTCTTGGAGTTCTGAAGGAAGCAGTAACAGGTTCCCTGATGTGTGCGCAGTCTTGGGATTGCCCTGGGAAATTTTGAAATAATATCAAAACGTTTATTATATATCTGTGATTCTATATCAATGTAATACAAAAGAGTAGCAGCTCAATAAGTGTAGTCTATATAAATATGAAATTATATATAGTCAGTCATGATTTACATCAAATTAAATTCAATTATTTCCAATTTTTAATGCAAAATTCAATTGCAATTAGCATGCAAATGTATAAGTACTTACACACTTAAAAACAGTATCAATAAGGAATAATTTGATTGGAAATAGTAGAAAGCCAATAATAAAGGGGCCAATGAGCCCAGTTTTGAATTATTAATATTATTGATTTTGATTGCTGCATTTTTTTGGATCTGCAATTTGGGATATAAGGCTTTCCTTGGTATCAAAGATAGCCGTGAATGCGGGCNTATCGTGGGTTTTATTTGAAAATTTTAGACGCAAAAGCCACAATCGCCAGTCAAAGATATTCCCAAATTATAGCTGAATTTATGCCTTATACTGATGCTTTATATGATGATGGATGGATACTCCAACAGGACGGAGCAACCCCGCACACGTCAGCAAAGACAAAAAATTGGTTTTCTGAAAATAATATCCAGTTTTTGCAATGGCCACCAAGTTCTGCTGATTTTTCTCCAATCGAAAACGTGTGGCAGATATTGAAAAATGACGTTGAGAAGAAAAATCCGAAAAAAACATCCGATTTAAAAGAAAAAATTCAAGAAAGTCAACACATTTTGACATCTGAAATGAAGTCCAGTTCGTTTGAATGAAGTTATTTCTACAGGAGGAAAACAAATTAGACTTTAAGGTTTTTTACTTATAGTCCTTTAATGTATCTTTAAAATCTTACCCTTCTTGAGTTGTTACGTTCAGTAGTTCAAAAGTAATATGCCTTTTTTCTAGTCTCATTTTTTTGCAGCCTACTATAAAAGTTAAAAGTAAACAGGAGATCGTGTTAGGCCGACCCGATACGGGTAACCTTTAAAAAAGAGTCGTATAAGACTAGAACCCTAATTAAGATAAAGAATAAAGAAGCCCTAACTCTTGGGTGCAAGTAGTGAACCTAAGTGCTTAGTTAAATAACCTAAGCTCAGTGCGTTTCTCATCAATTTAGGTGAAAGCAATAATAACAATTTTCGTAATGAATGAAAAGCAGTACAACTTCCCAGCCCTAACCGTACACCTAACCTAAATTAAAGGAAAGCACCCAGCCAAGTCGTGCCACGCAGTTGAAATTTAGAAACACATAATTTAATAACATAGTAAGTCAAAGACTAAATTGAAAAAGAATATAAATGAACAAATCACACGTATACATACAAAACTAAACTGGTATTCATAAACAAAATATAATGATGAAAAATATGAACAAATAGCTGACTGGTACAAATTTGGTCTTCTGCTCTAATTTTACCGCGCTGCCAATTAGCGGAAATTCAAACTAAAATAAATAGCACCGTTGTCGTTTTGTCAAATTACAACTGAAATAAAATTGTAAAAATAATATTGAAATTGCAATAAAATAAAGAATGAAAAAATGTTTAATGTCTTTTTGCCACAATATATATATATATAATTGGCGCAAGCACAGTTGCAAGAAACAGGGGGGACGCGTGTCCCCTCCGAAACTGAGAGATTGTCAAAAAATAGAATGACTATTTTTTCTTGTACGTAGTAAAAAACAAGGCTATATATATATATATATATATATATATAT
>CABFPE010000026.1:1015977-1034261 GCA_900660155.1 Hofstenia miamia
TATATATATATATATGTCACAATCCATGCTATCCTGTATGCATTACTTAGCAGACATTAAACAATGTATTTCCAAACACTGCAACTAATGTCAAATGATAAATTTTAAATTGAATTGCCTTAATAAGGATTTAACCGTTTGACGCATCTTTTTCCTTATTGCATAATTGAAATATTAAAATACATCATCTTGTACAAAAGTAATTTGCAGTGCCAGTGGCGTAGCCAGAAAATGCTGGTAGGGGAGGGGTATGTTATAAAACTATAAGAGATTTTTATTTCAAATACAAAAAATATTCATAGAGAGAAAATATTTACTTTAAATTAGCTGTTGTTATTTTCACTATATTGAGGTCTGGGTAATTATACTATTACCATTATATATGTAATGTTATAATAAAAAGATATATACATGTTATATGTAACATTTTATACCATTTTTCTGGCATTTATTCCGCGGGTGAATGGCATTGGTGGGGGGTATGCATACCCCATACCCCCTTGGCTACGCCACTGTGCAGTGCACATTCCTATTTGGCAGGCCAAGGCTTTATAAAATTGAAAATTCAAATTATGTGTTTTCTATTTTATGCCACTACCGATAAATTTTCTGATTGCGAACCTGTTCTTGAAGTGGTGTAATGCAAAGTCAAATAAAATACTATGTTAGGCTGATGGTATTTCTTCGATCGACATGGTTTCTATTTGCCAGCCTAAACGTTCCATGTATTTCAATAACATCAATTCTGAAAATACAAAGAAGAAGTCTGGAAATACTACAAAACCCATGAACATGTATACTTCAATTATAATTTTCACTGATCAACGCCTTAACATTCTTAAAGTAACCTGAAAATTGTTAAATATATAATTTTTGGTCATTTCCATACTTCACACTTGCATGATATTGATTAATAAACGCATGCACATTTCTAAAGGTTGGGATTTCCATATGTTTATGTTCTGAATGCTGTTGACATAATATTTTAAGCAATGTAACTTGGAATATAATTGGAACTGTTTCATAACGCTACAATAATAGGAATAGCAATGGCTGGTACTAATTTGATAAATCCGTTGAAATTGGTAAATATTTGTAAATCTTTGGTAACAATTTACAAATAAAATACTCAGCAGAAGAATTCCTCACGGGTTGATTAGAGGTTGCATCGCTAATAGGTGTTACCTAGCTTTGATACGTGGTAGGTTTCTTGATGTGCTTGACGGCTCTGTATTTATTGAGGTGCTTTGTACAGATAATTATGAAAATTTATATGTCAAAATCACCTTAGTTTATCAGCTTATCTCTCTAAGTCTGTAGGGCTAAACTTGGTTGTTGGTTGTTGGGAAATAGATGAAATACATCTCAGATTTCAAAAAAAGACAAATCATTTATAGTATTGGATATAATTATTTTTTCAAAAAATTTTAAATATTTAAAACTCTTAAATAATATATTAGTTTAAATAATCGGATAAAGACTGCAATGTAATTTTTGGCTTCTTTTCCCGACGATATCTCGTGTTTATAGACTTTTCAATGTTTTAATCCAGTGTGCAAGCCTATATTCAATTGAAATTAACATACATTAGATCTTTCTTTACTGCATGCAATTTTTATAAATTGCTTAGTGCTGATAAAATGTTGTACAAGAGGAAAATTTAATAGCATTTAACCTTTTAATGTGAGATTCCGATATATAGATGTGCGTTACTCAACTACTTGAGACAGTTAGTTAACCTATTAATACTGACTGTCCAGAAGACATGGCAGTCTTCAATTATATTGTAACAAAAACATTATGAGAAAATACAAAGGTTGACAAAGTTAAAAATTGTAATTCAAACACCTTTATTTTTGGCTGAAATTTCGCAATGCAGTAAAATATACATGTATATGATATTTTATGCAAACTTGTCAACGAGCCGTAATTTCTAAGCTCGGCTCAGCTCGTTTAAATTTTGAGTAAGTCCGCTCGACTCGGCTCGGCTCGCCACAGAAAANTTGAAAATGACCGATTGCAAGCAGAGGATAAGTTAACCTTTGGAACACGCCAGACGTGTCAACGAGCCGTAATTTCTAAGCTCGCTTTGGCTCGGCTCATTTATATTTTGAATAAGTTCAGCTCGGCTCGCCACAGAAAATCTTTCAATGAAGCTTGTTTCAGCTCGGGATTTTTTTAAAAATATTGTGCTTTCAGAATTTTTTCAATTGCTCTTCCTATTATTTAATAAACATTTCTAAAATACGATTATAAGTAAGGAATTTTGAATGAAAAAATCTGCATAATCAAATTTTACAAGTAGCACTATAAATTTGTTTGCTTAAATCGGCTCGTTTTGGGCTTGTTGTATATCCAATACTCTGCTCAAGCTCGGCTCGGCTCGTTAGAAGCTGGGCTCGTTGAAAAGTCTGGAATATATTATATAAAACGATNGTAGCACTATAAATTTGTTTGCTTAAATCGGCTCGTTTTGGGCTTGTTGTATATCCAATGCGCTGCTCAAGCTCGGCTCGGCTCGTTAGAAACTCGGCTCGTTGACAAGTCTGATTTTATGTTATCTACGAGTTGCTGTTTTAAGATGGTTTTCATGCAACGGTAGAGAGCATAGAATTACAAATTTTAATATTCTTTTCTCTGGACTTAATTCGAAATTGTTTGTATCGTCTGATCAGATAAATTTGTACTGAATTTTGAAAAAGCAAATTCAAGTGTGTACCAAATTCTTTAATTTCCTTGCATTTGCTATTTAATGTCACACAGTTGAAATATAACAGCTAGTTGTTTATATTCGCCAAATCAGACAAGCATTTGATAAGGAGCTTCGCATAAACGTCGATTGGCGATTACCTTAAAGTATGCCGATATACATAGCATCGCCTGTTTGCCCCATCTGCAATGACAGGGTATATGCCGCGGAAGAACGGAAAGCTGGAGGTTATAGTTATCATCGGAAATGTTTTATATGTGGTAAGAAACGTTAATGCTTGGATTGCATTGTCTCACAAAATATTATATTTAACATTTCCATTTTAAATTGCGAATTTCTTTTCAATATATTCCGCACAATTTTAATGGAAAAACGAATTAAATATTTCTTTGATATTATTTCTAATGCATTTAATATTTAATTGAATTTCTGCAGTTTGTCCTTCAAAATCGTTTGTAATTTTATACCATTCAATACGCAGAAGAGAATTTCTATCTAATTTCAGTAGCTTGAAATATTTATTAACTCAATTCGAATTTCTGTCTAAGCACAGTAAAAATTTGACTTTTTTCTTCTGTAAAGGATTTTTTTGGAATGGTTCGAAGCTTTTTGATTAAAAAAATTGTTCATCAAATATTAAAAAACTGATATAATAGCTTTGCAAATGGCAAGTCATTAATGGGCCATTGTATTTTTAATCAGTGGCCATTAATGGCAGATGACCGCTTGGGAATAAATGGGCCAGTGATGTATATCCGACAATGACCCATTGGCACTCCAATAATGGTCCATTAATTTTTTTATTATGTTTTAATGATAGAGCATTACGATTATATGTAAAAAACAATTTAAACTTGCTAAGTAGTTCAAATCAAACATTTTAGTTTGAACAAAAACAAGCCCAACAAGGAGCTGAAGGATATCTATCAGATTCCATCAAGCATATTCAATGAAAACATTTAGTTGAATTTTAAAGGAATGTCTTTTTATAAATGATCTGCCCAATTTAGCAAAAATTTAAAATTTTTAAATTAAGTAATATTTTGAAGAGGTAATTAATTAAATCTTTCTCCGTAATGAAAACTTTTTTATATAATAGTTTAATACAAGGTGTCCAAATACTCTTGAATAAATTATTTTGAAAATTCACTTAACATGTATATTATAATTTTTTACAAATTTAAAATTTCAAGAAAGCTTTTGTAAATTATTTTTTTTTTGCAATATTTGTGTCTAGGAATCAAAATAATGAAATGAGTTTAAATTGCAAGCATGTTAATCGATTATTGATTACTAAGGTATCAGTAGTCACAGACACCCCATGTTTTCCACAAGCGGTATACAGATGCTGGCCAATATATTATTTTAAATTGCAATTCGTAATTTGGTAAAATTTGGTTGAGTCAAAGAGCACAGTTGGAAGTGTTTACAGCATATTATCGTAAAGATTGAACACTTTGGTGCAAGCCATTGAATTCATTACACAGTGCTCATAATAATAAGCGCTGATATACGAAAATTTCATTTGATCAGCATAATTGTAAATTATTATAATTCTTATTTGTTCGCTAGATGGCAGATCTATCCAGTTTTGCCATTAATGGACGATTGTCGCACCATTAATGGCCTATAAGAAACTGATTAATAATACATTTTGAAAATTGATATTAAACTTTAATGCAATGCATATATATATTATATACAATAATATAAAATTTCTCTGTAAAATTGTAGAATTTTAAAATTGTTTAAACTTTTGTTTTGTTGGTTTTAGTTGGCAAATGAATGGCCAATATTGGTCAGCACGTAAACGAATACAAGACCCATGGCGGACTGAGAAGGCGCGCTATTTAGCTTCAAAAAGATTTCAAAACAAGTGCGTTTGCTTATGATTATAAAAAATACAAAATTTCAAAATGAATAATACATGTACCCAAAAAATTGTAGGACTTGCACTCCCCTCCTAACTAAAATTATTGGATTTTTAGTAAAATTTAAATTTGAATATTTTTATCCTTAAAAATAAAAAAACCAATAAAAAATATTTGCAAAATTTTGCAGAAAGTCACTGTCGGTTTCTTGTTCAGATGATGTCACTACCTTTTGAATCATAAAACTATTACTTTGTAAGATGAATTTCTGGAAAATCAAAGGGTAGTGAGATCATTTGAACAAGCAAGAGACTGTGAATTCTGCAAAATTTAGCAAATATTTTTCAATGGTTGCTTTATTTTTTAAGAATTTCAACTAAATTTAACATTTTTATCTAAATATATTTAAATTTAAATTTTAGTGAAAATCCCCCATTGTATACATTACGAAAACACCAAATGATATGATTTTTAAAACCATATTTGTTCTTTATTTCAAATTTTCTGATATCATTTTATTGCCTTTTATTATTTTCATAAATTACAAATGTTCTTGCTTCAAGCATTTAATCCTAATATTTTATGTTTATTATTTGATTAACATCTAGAAAGAAGCAAATCCAAGAATTTTAGGAATCAGGAATTTTTAGAACACAATTTACTATTTTTTTCAAATCGGGAAAATTTATCATTTCTATTTCAACTTTAAATTAAAATATTTTTTTACATATACATATGTTGCTATTTTTTAATGTCACATTAATCATTGACCTTTTTAAAACATTTGAAAGGTCAAAGTCGGTGAAATGTGAGTGAATTGATAGAATAATAAGCCAATATTAATAGTATTGTGCCAATTGGAGTGATATAAAATAAGGCTAATTTACTTTTGGTACTTATTGACTTTAATTATAGCAGGTTAAGATAAGGCCTAGCCGGAGATAAGCTTTCATTTCGGTGTCGAAAGTAGACAATTTAATAATAAACTGGTTAGTACATATTCTTTTGACATTGCTTCAGAAGGAGTAATTTGCATAGTGCAGAAAACAGTGATAGAATATTTGGCATTGACTGCTACACTACACGTTTATCTGTTCGCTAGGAAATGTAATTTAGAAATCCTATACTGAAATCACAGCTTTGCTTTAGCAATCAACTTATACTACTAAATTTTAAATTTGAAATATTTATGGGCTCGGCATTTCCGTTGCAATATTGTCCTTCAAAACATTCAACTTCTTTAACTGAATTACAAAACCCTTAATACAAATGTATTATTTTTTCTCATTTGTAATTTCAAATTGCATACAATTTATTAAATTGTTATAATACAGTAATGGAAATACATGTATATGTAATGGAAATTCGACCACCTTGCTATTTTGAATAAATATAATATATATATATATATATATATATATATATAAGACAAAGTTGGAACAAAGTGTGAGCAAGGTTGCGTATTTCAGTGAACAAATAGCGAAATTGTACAATGTTAATCCATATTACTTAAAGGTTACTATATTTATGCTTTGCAGTGTATTTAAAGATATTTGACACATTTTTGATAATTTTCAAAAGACTTGAAAAAATCGTAAAAAATTCGACTTACATATATACAGTACTGAAACTATGTATTCGACCACATTGCTATTTTGAATAAATAATGAACATTTAGAGTGTGTCTAAAATTATAACTAAATGTTACTTTGATTAAGAAAGGAAAATTTGTATGTCTAATACCATAAAATATGTAGAATAACAATTGGCTATAAATTTTTAATCAAAATTAGAAAGCTTGAATTGGAAAAATGTATTTGGACCCCTGAAAAAGTTTTAACAAATGAGCAAATCCAAAAAACAAAAAAAAGTAAATTCAAAATAAGATACATAAATTAATAATTGATGCAATACAAACACTTAGCAACAAAATGGTCTCTTCTAATATTTTGTAGGGTGTCCCTTTGAGCGAATAACAGCTTCAAGGCGATCAGGGATTGAAGCAAAAAGTCTTTCAGTAAAGCTGTTGGGAATTGCATAAATTTTTTTCTTTATTGCGCTCCACAGCTCGTCTTCAGTGTGAAGAGTGTGCTGTCAATTTCGATATTTGATCTCTTTCCACATATTTTCGATAATGTTAAGATCTGGAGATTGGCCAGGCCAGTCAGCAAGGATAGCAACCCCATTATTGTGGAGGAAATTTGTCATTTCTTTTGAGGTATGTCATAGAGCACCATCCTGCTCATATATTCATCACTTGTAAGGAGTGGTAAGAGTTCTTTTTCTAGAATCCGAGCACATTAAGAGCTTAGGAAAGCACAAGTGATGTGAACAATCTTGCGAAAGCCACACTTTCATATTGCACCCTATACCATTACAGACTTCCCACCATAATTCATGGGCCCTCGAGTCAGTTGAGGCAAGTATCTGAACTTCTGCTCAGTTGATCTCTTTATCAACATTCTTTTCGACGAATATAGCTCAAATCTTGACTCATCTGAAAATATATCATTAGACTAATGTTCAGATGAATTGTCTCTCATTAAATTGGCCCCCCTCACCCGGCGTAATCTTTGCTTTGAGGTTAAGAATGGCTTTCTTGGTGCCACCAAAGTCCCAATTAAGTACTTCTTCAAAATGTTTCGCACAGTTCTTTCTGTCACAAGGTGACCATCAGCCCATTCCTTGCAAAATTACCTCTGAGGTTTTCCTGGGATTTCGCTTTGAAAGGCATATAAGAGGTTTTGGAGGTCTTCTTGGTCTTCCGGACTTTGGCTTGGGGCAATGATGTTTTCAGAAGGTAAGCGTCTGATGATATCCCCAACACTACTTTGAGGTCGCTCTACAAGTCGTGCAATATTACGTTGACTAATTCCTTCCAAAGTTTGGAGATAATCAAGTCGCGGATGGCAAGATGTACGTAACCAGGCATCATAGATGGCGAAGAAAGACTGTTATTAGACATTTTCAATATAAATAGATTGAAAAAAGCTCAACCAATGACATTTTTTTACAGATTCTCTGATTTGGTCTGAACTGGCCAAATACATTTTTCCAAGAAAAGATTAGCTAACTACAAGCATTGTAGCATTTCTCCTTGAGATTTAAATTAAACAGTGATAATTATGTCTCAACATTGATGAATTCTTCTTTCTGCAACCCCAAATCTAATTAAAAAATAACTATAAAATTCTTGGCGTCTACTTCTTAGAAATATTTATGACAAATCATGGGTGACCGAATTCTTTTTTCCAGTACTGTACGTCGTTTATTTCCAAATCAAGAAAATTCTCAAAGAGTATACTGTATATATCAATGGTAATGGTGATCAAATATCCAACTAGAAAAGCACTCGGAGAGCGCAGACCTCCGCCACGCAGCTTGTGTCCCCCGGATCAGCACCAAAATTTAATGGATTCCTCCTTGGGCGGAGATGCACCTCTGGTGAATATTTGAGATCAATCCATTTATTATTTTTTCCGTAAAGTTGCTAACCGACAGACAAACAAACCAACGCAACGAAAAACATAACCTCCTTGGCGGAGGTAAATATATGATACTTTTACGAAGCGATATTTCAGGTTGACGTGAATAGTTTTGCAAATTACAAAACTTTAGATTTAGATGAACTTTGGATGTTCTTTTTGAAACATATTAATTAATAACCCTACGTTGAGACAAAAGAGATTTACGATAATCAATGTATACTATTTTTAGTTGAAAATAATTTTAGGTTAAGATATCATACCATTTAATAAAATCTTTTTTTCATCAGTAATATCTACTGATTTTAATTTTGGAAATCGAACAGCAACAATGTCAGTAATTTTAATTTAGGAATTTGCAGAAAAGGGCTTGATTCAACTACAGTAGCTGAGCATGGCCGCATGGTGTACTGCAAAACATGTCATGGTAAGAAATATGAAAATTCAAAAACTTTAACTTTGATATAGGAGTTCAATTTGGAATTAAAGGCTATGGATATGGGCAAGGCGCCGGAATCTTAAATTCAAACGATGGAAGTAACCTGGGCATAGAGCAGTTTGTTTCTGCGTGAGTACTAAAACATTGAAAGTTCAAGTTTTAAGAACATGTACATATACATTTATATGATATTTTATGCAAACTTGTCAACGAGCCGTAATTTCCAAGCTCGGCTCGTTTAAATTGTGTGTAAGTTCGGCTCGGCTCGCCACATAAAATCTTTGAATAAGGCTCGTTTTAGCTCGGTATTTTTTTAAAAATATTGTGCTCAAAGAATTTTTTACATAGCTCTTCCTATTATTTAATAAAAAATTCTTAAATAAGATTATAGGAAAGGCATATTGACTGCAAAAAATAAGAAAAATCTCCATAATCAAATTAACAAGCACAACTATAAACTTGCTTTGTCTAAAATAGGCTAATTGTATATCAAATACTGTGCTCAAGCTCGACTCGGCTCGGACCGGCTCGGCTCGTTAGAAGCTCGGCTCGTTGACAAGTCTGGTTAGACCACAGAGATCAGTGGTGTTTCTTTGGGAATATGATTTGTACGTTTAACGCATTGGTAATATAACTCTTGTATTTTCTCAAGTGTCTGTATTACTATGTGGAGGACCTAAGCTGTGCATAGTAATAGCGTGAAATAGGTTCACCATGTGTACTTTGTGCATGTCGGATGATAGCGATCACTAGGGTCTCGACTGGCTTAAGATTCTGTGGTAAGTCAGACGAATGCCAGTTCAGACTCTAGAAACAAGAATCATTGACTTTTTATGATTACTGGTGCCCAGAGACATGAGTGCGTCTCATAGGGCAAGTGTGACGTGCTCCACTTTGGCTTATTGAGATAGGCCGTAGGCCAGTATTTACTGCGCCCTCAGAAGATGCAGATTTGGCAGGCGAGCTCATAGTTACAACCTACTCGTTAGTAGCCTTGGTTGGCGAAGGCGGGAGAGGCGCATGTCTCTTAAAGGTTAAACCTATAGTCTCGGCTTCACTCTGTTGATTATTCTCAACACTCTGCGTGCCCAGAAGTCTACATAGATTGCACCGGATGCACACCTTAGGGATGCCATGTTACGGTACTCTAACTTTGGCTAAATGTAAGTTGATTTTACTGATCTCGTATTCCACATTTGCTACAATAATATCAATTTATAGAACTATAATTATTTTCAGAGTTTGGAGAAAACTTTATTCATATTTTATCGATTAATAGTGACATTTTCAAAACCATAATAAATTGATAATGTTAGATTTTGTTAATCAATAAAAATCATGTACTGATATATTTTATTTAGATTTGTTTTTCATAAAATTTTACCATTTAAATATATAGTATTAAATTTTGATTTAACAAGTATTTTCAGGCAAACGAGGCCACACTATCCTGCAGTTGTACCTACTACACCTCTTCCTAACAGCAAAATTTGCCCTCGATGTCGTCAGCCGGTTTTTCAAGCAGAAGACGTCTTGGGCGCAGATCGTCATTGGCACCGAAGGTGCTTTATTTGCAGTATTTGTGGAACATCCTTAAATTCAGTGAACATTGATGACAAAGATGGTGATATCTTCTGTAGAAGTAAGAAATATTTTATAATGTTTGCTAATCAGGAATTATTTAATCTTAAAATTGGTTTAATTTTTGTACATCTTCAAACTTCTAGTTTTAGAAGCATTTTGAATCATTGTAAAATTGGCACAGCAGATACTATCAAAAACAATTTTGCAACATCTACCAGCAACTATGCATTTTGTTGATATATTATTTATGCTAAGATTGGCTCAGAGTTCCAATTTTATATAGTCTATTTTATTTTGCTTAGCTACTATTCAAGATAGTCCTCTACACGTAAAAATTAAACTGAATTTATACAAAAAACAAGTTTATCATGTCAAATCAACAATCATGCGAAACCTTGTTAAAACTGCTTGTTGTGCGGCAGGTATTGGCTGGCATGAAACCTGCCCTGCTCTTCCCTAGCCTGATAGCTGCCAGCAACTCTGAGTTGGGTAAAGACTCAAGCAAACAGTCTGGGTATACCTTTACATTGCACCCAAGTACAAATTAAGTTTACTAGCAACCGTATTTATACAAANCTACATAGATTGCACCGGATGCACACCTTAGGGATGCCATGTTACGGTACTCTAACTTTGGCTAAATGTAAGTTGATTTTACTGATCTCGTATTCCACATTTGCTACAATAATATCAATTTATAGAACTATAATTATTTTCAGAGTTTGGAGAAAACTTTATTCATATTTTATCGATTAATAGTGACATTTTCAAAACCATAATAAATTGATAATGTTAGATTTTGTTAATCAATAAAAATCATGTACTGATATATTTTATTTAGATTTGTTTTTCATAAAATTTTACCATTTAAATATATAGTATTAAATTTTGATTTAACAAGTATTTTCAGGCAAACGAGGCCACACTATCCTGCAGTTGTACCTACTACACCTCTTCCTAACAGCAAAATTTGCCCTCGATGTCGTCAGCCGGTTTTTCAAGCAGAAGACGTCTTGGGCGCAGATCGTCATTGGCACCGAAGGTGCTTTATTTGCAGTATTTGTGGAACATCCTTAAATTCAGTGAACATTGATGACAAAGATGGTGATATCTTCTGTAGAAGTAAGAAATATTTTATAATGTTTGCTAATCAGGAATTATTTAATCTTAAAATTGGTTTAATTTTTGTACATCTTCAAACTTCTAGTTTTAGAAGCATTTTGAATCATTGTAAAATTGGCACAGCAGATACTATCNTTGGTTCAACAAAGAAATTTTCAATTGAGATGTTTTGCATAAGATTTGCTAGTGGGATAGATCTACTTGACTATAAATGATTGATTTTTTTAGATTGCTATGGGATTTATTTCGGAAGTAAAAGCCTCACTAATGCAGCTTCATCTCAGTATTTGTGAATCAATATGCTGATTTATGGTGAATGGGACATTAATTTTTGTAATTCTGCTTCATATTGCTAAAGGAATGTTAGTGAAGTTGGCATCTGCAAAACAAATCGAAGAAATTTTTTTTCTAAATGATTATGTGCATCTAAGCAAAAATATGTTATAGTTATATCAGTGATTTATTGCACTCTTTCTTAATTTATTTTATTTAGCAGTACAACACAGTCTTTTAAAATTTAGAAAAAACATTTAACAAATTCATACTTCTTACAAAGGGAATCAAAAATATTTTATTCCATAGTGAAAAATTGCATAATGAATTTTTTATGAACATAGCAAAATAATCATATGTGTTAACTACTGTGAAAGTCAAAACAATGAATTTCATTATAGGCTTACCACTGTTAATTAAGAATGTAATATGGGCTTGTCAAGCAGTAACGGAATTTAATTTTCACTTTTAAAATAGATGCTACTCATTCAATAATGAATTATTTTTTATTGAAATGTGTCATGTGTGGCTTCATAGTAGGCTCAGCAATGAGACAGAATTTTTTTGGAAAAAAATCATTTTTCTTTGATCTATGACCACAAAACTAGCCGTTAACGGAATTTCAAAAAGTTAGCATCACCTTTACAAGTACATACCATTTACATCATATCATAACATACTGTTATCCTATAAAATACGTATATGATAAATGTTAGATTCATTTATGGTTATCTTATCACCAAATATTGGCATTGCTGAATTCAATTAAGAATTAAGAAACTAATTGGCTTTACATGGTAACGGAATTTCAATGGTTTTGCTACCAGGCATAATTTCTACTTTTTACGAATTGTTAGTATTATTCCCCATTATTGCATCAATATCCATATAATTAAAAACTTAGGCGCATATAAATATGTATATATAAAGAAAAACAATATTCATTTTTAAATCTAAATGCTAACTATCGCATGACCATGCCCAATAAACGTATCTTTGTCATACAATATACATATGTATAACCTGTTTGCACACAAAACAAAGCTGGAAACGTTTCGACTTAATTTACACATTTTTGCATAATTTAATTATAAATTTAAAATTGATTGCCATATTATGAAATTAGTGAATTACACTAACATATCATTGATATTTCAGTGGAATTGAGATAACATACGTAAGTAATAAATAGCTATTATCAGATCATTATGAGAAGTAGAAAATGGTAAATTGCAACTTAGAAATACATGCATCTGTAATTTTGACATGGGTCAATATTTTTCAAAATAGACAAATTGCTCAGTTTGGCATAATTTTTCCCATATGCATTTGGGTACAAGGTTGGCAATCCATAGTATTAATAAAATGAATTATGTGAAAAAGAAGTGTAATTTTAAATATTCGTCGAAGAATATCAAAATTATATATTTTCAGATGGTTTTTTATCATTGTCATTGTCTATAGCATTTAAATAACAACTGCAAAGTTAGGGCTTGTCTATTAAGATGACTTTAATGTAGAAATAGATAATAATTCTGGCTAAGACTGTGGAATGTAGACTACTATTAAAATAATTACATTCAAATACTTTCCTGGTGAATTGGGGCACCACTACAGCTTCCGCACAGTGATACCCAGATTTGAAAGTAGACTTAGAAATCTAACGCAAACCCAAGAATTGGTCTATATTCAATACATTGCCCCATATTCATAATTGTAATCCCCAATGTTGTCCCAGGTGGTACATATTTTTGCATCACACTTTGGGATTTTAAGCTTTGTATAGGAAGTACCTCAGTTCAGCACCTCTATATAATAACATTGTTCCTTAGCTCGTGATAAACCTACAAGTGAAAATTCAATCGTAAACAACATCATTAAGAAAGCGTTCTACGTTAACATAAGCGTAAACGAAATGGTTAACTTGCAGTCGGAATAAATTCGTGAATGGTGAAGTTTACATTACATTTTTAGGCAAAGGTTAATACAAATAGTTTCTTCGCATTTTCTAACGTGTAGCATTTTCATTTTTTAACGTATTGAATTTGGACCACTTCCCTTACAAACAAAAAAATTCAACCTGAATAGAACTTCAAAATATAGAAATAGAATATTATTTTAAGTTGACAGTTATTCGGTAATGAAACTAGGACGCTCGACCACTCTACGCGAAATTTTTTTGGGATGTAGCAGATTGTTTGAATATTTGAATTGTGAATTTGGAAAATTAAGTAAGATCATGATTGTAGAATGAAGATGAATCACTCATTCTAAGTTAATCAAGGTCTTGAGTGAGATTTGTTCCTGATTGTGAAGGCTGACCAAATACTTCTTGGGGAGTACAGAATTTAGAACATCAGCATTGCATGACATTGTTATGGTTATTAATACCAGCTCACTGAAATTGAACCCATTTCTTGCATGACATGTATTGATTTTGAACTCTATTGATGATGTGTACATGTCATTGTGTTGCCTTATTAATATTTTAAATGTTAAAATTTATAGGGTATTTATGTTCTTGACCTTGTGATTCTACTAAAAGTTTGTTTAGAACATTTTTTCAAATAGACATGTGTTACAATTGCTAAACAATTACGATTAATAGTAAAATGCATCAGAAATGTAAGTTTTTATTTGATTTCTTAAAGAAATCTTTCATCTTGTTATATAGTGCAACCATCAAATATATTTTTGAAGTAATCAAGATGAGAACGAAGGATTTGCAATTTATTCTATTTTTTGGTCTTTCCTACATACATCATTTATTATGGAGGGGTGTAAAAATTTGCAGCCCTACATATTTTCCTTAATAATGAGTTAATCACTTTGAAATTTCGCATTTAGTTTCTATTAATATAGTGATATTTTATATTGTTAGATGTTTTATAATGAGATCAGCATTTTTCAACATGAAGTCAGCAAAATAGGCAATTTTGTCCTATTTTTTACATATGATACAAATTGCACTGTACAATATCTTTATTGCCTTTTGCTACTCAAATTTACCAAAAAATTTATCATGTGGACTAAAATGAGCTAAATATGAAACAAAAATTTCAGTATAAAAATATGTTAGCACTACCCTCTGACAAAATGCCCATAAAAATATTTTGGCAAATTAAGTAAAAAAAATTAAAACAAGTAAAAATTGTGTTTCATTCTAAGAAGAAACAACTCAACGAACCAGTTCTGTACACATTTTTTAAAAGGATTTAAGTCAGATTTAATAGGTTTTTTTATAAAAGGTTTAAATCAGATTAAATAGCTATATTGAGATTGCCATTATCAGCAAAGTTATTTTAATTGATTTAGGATTGAAGCTTGCAAGTCATAATAGGTAACCTTGAAAAAGAGTTGTTTTAGTTTATTTCATTCAATAAAATGCAATTAATTGTGATTAAAACAGTTTTAGGTAACATATTGTTTGTAAATTAATTTTTGAGGTATTCAATTCAATTTAATATCAATGTTTAGCAAAAACAGAACTTTTGTCCTGCCATTCTTGGAAATATGAAAAATGCAAAAAAACGTTTACAGTATACTGCAAAATTCATTATTTTATATTTAACAAATGCTCAGGTAGGATTTCATAAAGTGTACATTGCAATGTTTTTCAAATTTTATGCTTTCATTTTAAATTCTTATCATAGCTTACTAGGAGGCAGTGTAATAAACTGTCATAATGTTATTGATTATTCATTGTTTTGTTCAACTTCAAGTAATTATAAGTTATTTTCATGAGTCATTTTATAAATTGACTAAATTTTGAAATTTGAACAATATTGAATTGTACTTATGGATTAAATTTAATTTTTTGCAACAAGCGTTTTGAAATAATTGGCCTATTGGGATTTAGTTGCAAGTTTCTGTACTCTTCATCTGAGCCCAGTTCTTTGTTATACCTCAGGTAGGCATCGTTAGCTTGTTCTATGAGTTGATGTGTTATTTCCTTAAGTTCCGCTAAAGAAAGATTATAATCAGGGCAGTTTTGGTGAAAATAATTATGGAGACTTAAAAACAATACGTGTGAGGTTGACATGATTGAGTTCAACGTTCCTTCATCCAGACGTGTGTTTGTATCAAAGAACAATGATATGTACGCATAGAATGCACTGTATAATAGCAAAGTTGATCTTACCACTACATGATTCATTTGATCTTTGAAAGAAGTCTTGAATCTCTTAAAATATGCTGCAATTGTGTTTTCTATAAGTTGGAAGTCGCTTCCAAAGTCAATATTCGTTGCTGTCTCTAGGTAGAGTTCATAAGTCAATAAGAATCTCACAATTCCCCCATAGTTTGAAAGTAGAAGATAAATATTTTTGGAAATGAGGTCTTCGTTTATCTTCACAGGCAAATCATAAATATACCTACAAGCTGGAAACGCTGTGCGAAGGCATGACTGGCTAATTAGTTTGAGATCGTCTTTTGCAACAGTTCTAAAAACCCACCAATAGCGTTCAAGTATATAATCTCTTTGCACGTGTGTTTTATATAAGCCATTACAGTACTGAAGAAACATCTCATATATAACATTCGTTGAAAAATCATCTACATGAATAATGACCTTTTGATGTTGTTTCTTAGTTATTGCTGCTCTCAGCTTTTCATTAACATATTTATTTAGTTTTTTTGTTGAACTTTCCCTTAAACTTCCCACTAACTTCTTCTGAAATCTGACACCCATTCCAATTTCCAAACACCTATTATATCTACAGTAACAGCATGACTTTTTATGCGGCAATATCTTACAGTTAAAAGAAGCTTTGCACAAAAAGTCTGACAAGGACTTGTTTCTCATTCTGTAGAAGAACCGTTTACAGCCAGCACATACTTTGGCTCCAAAATGTTTGAAGGTAGGTTGCTTCGAAAGGCAGACTTGGCATGAAACAGCACTGACGTCTAGCGATCTGGAATGCATCATTTGTTAATTAAATAGCGAGGGCAAACTCTAAAATGTTATATCAGCATAATAAACAATTTGTTTGAATTTGTTTGCTCTTGAACTCTCAGTTCTGTGTATTTATTTAATAGTAAAAAATTCTAAACTGATTAAATTAAGGATCGCATTGATCCACAAAAATCAATAAATCAGAATTTCAGGTGAAAAATGTTCTTCAAAAAGCTAGGAAAAGAAAATTTAGTTGGTATGTCAGCGATTTTACAGTGTCAAATTTTTAAGAGCTGGACTTGCTTGACATGACTGTAATGGCACTCTTCCTTTGATGATGAACAATTAAATAACACAGCAATGTTGATAATGTTACAAAATGACCCTAGAATTGAAGCTATGGTCGTTATGTCAACCACAAGATACTGATATAAACTTATCTTAAATTCATAGAATTTACTAAATCAAAATGTCTGTGGAAGTCCTAATCCTGAGAACCTGTGTTATTGAATATTTAATCCATTAAATGGCAGCATTTTATAGGAAACTTTAACACCAAACACCCTGAGTGGAGGCCTATTCGGCTCCTCACATCTCGTTTTTGCTTTTTTGGCTGAATTGTCCTAAAACCTATCTGGGACCAAGACAAAGGTAAAATAAAATTTTTTGAGCGGGACTGGCCAGAGGGTCTGATAAAAGCTCATTTCAGCAAAAGCTTTACAGGTTTTTGGTGCAAAAGGCATTTTCAATAGTCAATATTTTAATGGATATCGATATATTTTTACAATTAAATTGACTATGTAATCATTGTTAGGGGTCAGGGTTGTCAAAAAAATGTTAGAGTAAAAAAAATTTTATAGGCGCTGCCCATATATAATATAGTACTATGATTAGTTTTTATGCATTTATCGCCACTGGATCTACAGTAGCAACAAAATAGTTTATCTAATGAAATAAGGGCTTTAGAAGGTATGCCGTGAAAATCAGGCGCACATTTAGGTCAGGAGAGGGGTCAGGAGAGAGTAAAAGTTAATATATGAAAATTTCATTTGGTGCTATATTTTGAATACAGTAAAAGAATAATGACTAAATATCATTAAATATAAATACCATATAAAAGTGGCCTAATTTACTAGAAGCATTGATGCTGAAATATCTCACTTCCTTGGGGTGGGGCAAAGAGAATTGTTGCCTGCAATTTTTTTATTTTTTTAATCTCTTGAACTTTGACCTCGAAGGTGACATTAATTTACATCATTATGCTAGGAACATAAATAAACATCTTTCATTGACTTTATTTTTAGAAATGTCAGTTTATTCAAAATTATGAAAATGGTTGTCCATATGATGTAATACCGGTTGATCTTGAGCTTTTTCTGTTTAACTGTTAGAGTAAGTCTTTGACAATAACTAGAAGAAAAATTAGTTAAATAAACTGTTTCTTTTTTATTGCTAATCCTAAATAAGTTTAGGTTCTTTTCCACGCTTATTATTCTAAAGGATGACTTCACAACTTCATTTGCATATAAAATCAAAACCAATAAATATTTTTTTTGAAAATTGGCAAATCTGTGTTTCAAATGTGTATCTTTCACTGGTCCAAAGTTCATTACTTTATCTTTAATTTTTTAAAATATTAGAGGGGAAAGGGCCGAATGCCCCCCCCCACCATCTGTGCATTATTGCCATTTTCTATCTCTGTGCGCTTAAAGTTAAAGATTGCAAATCAGTTTGTGCTTAAGTTATCAAATCTAAGATGTTTTCATAATTTTGTCAAATCTCATTGACAAGACAAATAATGAATGATGGAGACTTAGTAGTATTTTATGTTTTATGCTAGCTTCCATCTGCGGATACTCATATTTCCCTTTGCAAAAATA
Organism: Hofstenia miamia; assembly: GCA_900660155.1. Taxonomy (NCBI): domain Eukaryota; kingdom Metazoa; phylum Xenacoelomorpha; order Acoela; family Hofsteniidae; genus Hofstenia; species Hofstenia miamia. Next base: position 1,034,236 of record CABFPE010000026.1, read on the forward strand.
CAGTAAATTTTCAGCTAATTTTCTAC
>CABFPE010000026.1:1043720-1057324 GCA_900660155.1 Hofstenia miamia
CTGAATATATATATATATATATATATATATAATTATATATAGACGTTTTTAGTAAATCTGTCTAATCTGAATTAAATCTATAGTGCTGCAACTTGTTTTTATGATGTCATAATCTAAGCTATCGAATGCCCTGCTGAGATCTAAAAATGTTGCACTAGCTGATAATTTTTTAAACCGACAGCATACATTCCGTAAAGATTAGCAGAGCATGGTTTTTACTACATCCCTCTCGAATTCCAAATTGATTAGCTGAATAATACATTGTGGTCTTTTATAAAATATATAACAATATATTTGACAGAATAGAAACCGTTGAAATGTGTTGAATCATTAAAAAATAGATGTTATTTCTGCTCTTTTAAGGATTTTCTGCTAAAACAATTGTAAATTTTAGACTTTTGTGCTAAAATCACATATTCAATTGACCTCTATGATCAGAAGCAAATTCATTTTCAATTATGTCTTACTCCCTCCTATCAAATTGTCAGTGGTTTGAAAAGTTATGATTCTTTGAATAATTTGGAATGCATACTGTTTGCTGTGAAAGTTAAGTAATGCGAAATGCTAAGTTAAGATTCCAGTTCGCCATTAAATACAATGCTAATAAATTCCAATTTAAGGCTATTCCAATCGTAACTAAGACTCGCTGTAACACAAAATTTGCAATTTTGAAAAAGTATTCTAAGGTAGCACTTCCTTAATAGGAAAAATATTAGTTTTAGCGTATGGGTAAAGAGTTAGGTAAGTCACGTGTTTTCACTGCATTCCAAGTGGAGTTATGTGATACCCGTCCAATTCGGCATCTAACCATTCAAATTTTTGAATACCATTATTGTAAATCCTATTACTGATACCGTTTGGTCCCACCTTACCTGCATCTCAAAATGTTTAGAACAAAAAAATACAAGAAAACATAAAATAATCCATCAATTTTTCAAAAAAAGTTTATACCACTAAAGATTTTTAGAGTAGCACCGCATCGTTAGCGGTACCACACTTTTTAATCTGTAACCGTACCGACGGGACCGGTACCGGTACGGCAGACCTTTTATTTCAATTCTTAGCCAAAAAAAATTAGATAATTTTGATTAAATTTCCAAAATTTGCTTAAAAAATATTTACAAATGCCTTTCAAAATTTCAGATGAATTCTTTTTATAGAAAATTAAGTTCAACATGATGCATTCTATTACATCCAAAACTATTTAAACTCAACTGTTGTCAACATTTTTCTAGAAAATAAAAGTCTGTGTTTATCACATTTATAAATTTTGTATTGTTTGTCAAGACCCAGCAGTATGTTATCATTTATGTAGATATCATTGGCTCCTTCAATTGCCTCATGAGTTAACTCCTTAAGTTCTTCACAGGATAAGTTATAACTAGAATTGTTTAATTGAAAATAGTGATGAAGACTTGTGAACAGTATATTAGATGCAGACATTAAAGAATTCAACAGATCATCTTCTATCTGGATCCCTAAATCAAAAAATAAGGAAATATATCCATAGAAGGCACTATATAGGAGCAAACTTGACCGCAAAAATGGATGGTTAATATAATTTTTAAAAGGAGGCTTTAAATTGTTTAGAAAGGTCTGCATCGCCGTAATAATGTTAACATCTTTTCCTGAATCTATTTTCTGCTTCTTTCCTTCAACGTAAAGTTCATATATCATAAAAAATCTTGAAATGCCTCCATACTTTGATAAAAGAAGAAATATGTTTTCAGAAATGATCTCTTCATTCAATTTTATTGGTAGACTGTACATATATCTGCATACCGGAAACGCCACACCCATACAAGTTTTTTTTATCATGGCTTGATGCCCACTAAGTATTTGTTGGAATGAACTCCAATATATCTCCCTCAAAGATTTTTTACACAATTTGTCTACATAAAGATCATGTGAAAATTGAAGAAACATATTTTCTATAATTGAGATTGATAAGTCGTCTCTTGGCACACTAGTTTTTTCTTTTTGCTTCTGAATTATTGAGGTTTTCAATTTGGCAGTAACGTTCTTGTTTAAAGTCTTTACCGAACCTCTAGAACGAAATTTTTCTTTCCGTTTATACACTTCCTTCATTCCAAGTTTCAAGCAAGCATGATATCTACAGTATGTGCAGGATTTCTTACCAGTCAAGATTTCACAATTGCCTGATTCCTTGCAATTATAATCTGAAAGAGGATTGTTTCGAACTCTGTAGAAGAATCGCTTGCATCCAGCACATAATGTAGCCCCAAAATGCTTGAAGGTCGTTTGTCCTGAAAAACACACCTGACATGCATTGTTAGTACAGCTAGATGCACTGATCAGCGTCATTTGTTAATTCAATATGCGGTGATGAGATACTAAAATTGTTTACTCAATAACTTAAATAAATATACTTGCCAGTGAACATCTTTAAATGAAATAGTTTTGGAGTGTAGTACTCGATTTAAAATGAGAATGTAGATTTATTTCATTAAATGCTTTATGTTTCTTATGATACATTTTAAATGGATAGATTTTTCAATGTATTTTGTTGATGGATTATTTAAATTTTTTTCAAATTTATAAAAGATTTAAAATCAATTACATTCTGATTGACCATGTAAGTACATGTAATGCTAATATAAAGACATGGTTATGTACAAAGGTCTTGCCCTAAAAATCACTGCGAGATTCCCCACAAGCTAAACTTTCACTCTACACTACATCACTTGTGGTGTTGTGCGGTGCAGGATGAGAATCGGGTCGACAACCCTAGATTTGTGGGTGGAATAAAAAATTATACGGATCGGGTTAGCTATAATTGTTAGGGTGAAAGAATATATTAACTGATTTAGGGAACAGCTTAGGAAGTAAAACATTTGATTCTTTGAAATTCTTAAGGATATTTAATTATTTTTGTATTTTTCGTAGTAGTAGTAGCAGTAAAAAACTTTAATTGGAAAATGCAAATCATAATAACGTAATGACACGTACTACAAAATCGGATAATTCTATCAATGCATCATGTTCTACGCAAACGTTTGATTCTCCTTCTGAACATCGTTATGTCTCTTTCAAAAATCCCGCAAATAAGTCTGCTAGAAATAAATCTAATGAAGCACGAAATTCTACTCTCCCGCGAAGACAACTGAAATCTATTAAACCTGGCACATAATTGCTAATCATTGGAAGTATCATTCTACATCTTTTACATAATCAAACCACTTCAATCCATTCTTATCCTGGTCACAACTCTAGGCTTCTTGCTGAAAAGATACACAAAATTCGAAAGTTCACGTCAATTCTGTTATCCTCAATACTGGTCTAATTGATGCCATACATTCCACAGATGTTCAAAACTTCAAATCCAATATCAATCATCTAGTTGAACTGATTCGTCTCAAATTCTCACCACGCTTCATCTACTTCTTGCAAAATCCGAGACTAATTGGACCAAGTACGAAAGATCAAAGAAAGTAATTAAGCAATTAAGAACACAAAATTTAACTAAAGCTTGGCAAAAATCTTTAATCAATAAAATTCTACTCGAAAAAAAATGACGATACGTCCATAAATTTATTGGAAAGTATAAGATCTTTCATCCGAAATAAATGTATTAATCATCAATAATACGACCATAACAGACAAAACTCAAATACTAAATCATTTGAATTGAGCATTCAAAGAACTTGGAGGTTTCAATTTCCCTACTTATAAAAAACAAAATTCTGGTAATCCCAAGCAATCAAAACAATTTTCCTTTAGACTTGCTACAATTTATGAATTGAAAAACATTGTTAAGAAACTTGATACCAACAAATCAACCGCTTCTTACTGTCTCCCATTTTTTATTAGTAAACGTTTTTTAATATTTTTGGAAAAAAATTACTAACAGTATTTAATCAATGCATTATTGATTGTGTATTTCCAGTTATACTAAAAAATCAAATATCACTCCTATATATAAAAAGGTGACAACTTAAACGCAAAAAATTATAGACCCATTTTTATTACGCATCGTTTCAAAAAAACTTTTTTGAAAAACTATTGTATGTTTAAATAAATGCATTTTTAAAATCTGAAAACATTCTATCGCATAAACAATTTGGGTTTCGCAATGGCCATAGCACCCAAGATGCAATTCAAATAAAATCTAATGTGTAGTATTACTAGGTTTAAGTAAGGCATTCAATTCCATAAATTTCGATTTTTTGCACAATAAGCTTGTAAATTTAAATTTTGATGATAACTCAATTAATTTAATCATGAACTTCCTAGAAAACAGACAACAGCGTGTAATGCTAAACAGGAAAACCCGTGGGGTGCCCCAAGGTACTGTCCTTGGCCCTATTTTATTTGCAATTTTTGTAAATCATAAAATTATACATGTTAAAACAAAGCGACATTTACCAATATGCCACCGACACATGCCTAATAAGTACCGTAAAAATGCTTTTGATGCTACAAAAAACCTCCAAACAGATGGAGAAAAATTATACAATTATTTTACACATAATCAACTAAAACTAAATATTTAAAAAATTAATAGTTTTTTCACCGAAAGCACAAAGAAATCTAATAAGTGACATAGAACTAAAGATAAATAATGAGTTAATAAAGCAAAGTGAATCAGTCAGCTATTTAGAAGTAAAGATAGATAATGAATTAAAATTTGAAAAATTTCTACTTAATAAGATTAAAAAAATGACTGCTGGCATTAGATATCATTTACGCAAAGAAATATCAACCGATTATCATAAACAACTGATATATGCTTTATGTTTTTCTCATTTTTAAACAGTTCATTTCTTTTAACTAACCTAAATTCGAAACATTGCGCACTTCTATCAAAGACATTAAATTGGTCTTTAAAAACTCTAAACTTTGCACAAAAGCATGACGAAACATCAGTATAACATAATAAAGATAAAATATTATCTCCGTTTTACCAAATTTATCTGCATATGCTATCTATCTTATTTAAATTCAAATCTCTACAAACATCTCTCCTTTTCCTTAATGACTATATTAGTTTAGATAAAAATTATAATGGCTTTCATCACATATCAATTAAATTGTGGAATAATTTAGATTATGAAACGCGAATATAAATAAACTATAATAGTTTAGAAAAAATTGAAAAACTTTCTTCTAAAAAAACCTGTTCAAACAAGACAAGCTAGCGATTTGTGAATAAAATAGTTTTCTTGATACTCGAATGTTACAAAAGTCAGTGTTATACTGGTCGGATTGCTTGTCATTGCTAGAAGGGTCGGGTTGGAAGATGAGCCAAGAAGTGACCCGTTTCCCACCCTGTTTTGGTGTGGGGATCCCCACTCCAAATGTTACCATGCAATTTGGTAATTTCAAAAAATCAACCTGATCTGCTTTTATACTGCATATGCATACACTAAGATAAGTGCATTCAAGCGAATGTGAAAATGTACCTGCAATATTCTCCAATTGCAAGATATTGTGTAGGCCAGGATCTTGCTGACTTTAAGAGATTCAGTATGCGTGCATAGTGAAATATAATTTAAAAACCAATAATGCATTTCATAGCAGTAATTGTTTTAAGTGAGTTAGTAATTGAAAATTGTATTACAAATTTTTAGTACTATGTGCAGAGAGTTTCATACATCGTATTTGTAAAGGCATCGAAATAACTACACTCTAATACTACTATATTTGGAAAAGAAGTATTTGCTTTTTTTAATATTTTATTTGTTTTTTCCACTTGTTTCTGATCAGTTCATAGTTGCTATGGAAAGTTTTTATTCCTTTTGCTACAACTGCTGAGCCTTTGCTATGGATCACATCTTTAGCAATGAATTTGCTGTTGATCAGGTCGTGATTTTCAATGAAATTAATAATTCTTTTCGAAAACTTTCAACACGAGAATGTAATTTCCTTCGAGTACCATTGAAATTGTAGTTGAGCTTTTGCGAATTGTTCATCAAGGAATATCGGACTTATGTCTCCTAAGGCCACGGTTAGACTATGTGATTGATCACGCGTGATCTGTCACATTTTGATAAAATCGCACGTCTAACAACCGAGATAATTAGCGATGTGACGTGTTTAAGTAATTTTTCTTGCTACCAATCACGTAGTCTAACCGTAGTCTAAAGAACATACTTTTGAGATTATAAATAATCTAGTACTAATTTTCCATTGTCACAATTTGAGGCATTACTTAAACCTGTGTTTACGCACATTGTTTTAGTATGAATTTTTTGTTATGACTTTGCAAGTTGTAGTAAATCAGACGTAATGTTACAAAAGTGTTCGTACCCAAATTCAATAGACAGAAGAGTAGAAGTAAGTGATAAGTGTAGGCTATGTAAGAAAGAGGCGGAGACAATAGATCATCTGATAGCAGGGTGTGAGAAGTTGGCACAGAATGAGTATAAGTTCAGGCATACAAGGTGGGAAGAATGGTACACTGGAGTTTGAGCAGGCAGCATGGTTTAGAAGCAGGAGACAAGTGGTATGAGCACAAGCCACAGGGCGTCATAGAAAATGAGAAGGTTAAGATACTGTGGGACTTCAACATACAGACGAGCAAAGTGATAGAAGCACGCAGGCCAGACATAGTAGTGGTAGAAAAAGAGAAAAAATTAGGAACAGTGATAGACATAGCAGTACCAAAGGACAGGAATGTAGAAAGCAAGGAGAAAGAGAAGATAGACATGTACAGAGAGTTAGCTGAGGAAATATAAAGGCTGTGGAAGTTAAAGAAGTTTGAAGTAGTTCCAGTAGTTGTAGGAGCACTAGGAGCAGTGAGTAAGAAACATAAGAGATACTTGGAGGAGCTGGGAGTACCAAAGTGGGGAGGAGCAGTAGCACAGAAGGCAGCATTGTTAGGAACAGCTAGACTACTGAGGAAAGCTCTCAGACTCCCTGGGAACTGGTGAGTTCCCCGAGCTGAGAGGGATACCAGCATGAAGCTGTGAGAAGTAAGAATAATAATAATAATAACCCTTATTATTGAAAATACAACGAAGGACTGTAGATTTAAGCATACGTATCATTGTTATTAAGAATTACTTTACAAGAAATAGCTAGAAACATGTTGAAGGAAAATGGGAAGCAAAATTCAGGACACCTGTTAGCCGACCAATGTTCAATCTTGTAACAAAATTTGAAGTAACTGGAAGTGTGTCAACTGCTCCTAACCAAGATCGTAAAAAACAGTTCCTTCAAATGAAAACAATGATAAATTGCGAACTGCATTTCCTCAGAAATCTTTCTGTCAAGAATAGAAAGAGCTAAACATTTCTTGATGCTTTCTCCACATATCTTGCATGATTTTGGTGAGTTTCCAAATTTCACTTATTTTCACTTTTGATAGGCTAGAACACATGCTCACTATGCCAAGAATTTTTGACAGCATGATGAAGCATTTCCTGAACGTTGGATAGCATGCTGAGGATCAAATCACCAAACCTGATACCACCTTATTTTTTTAGATTGGAAGCTCTAAAAACACACCTTATACTAATGCAGTTGATCAGCTAAAGACAAATACTTCTTAAAAAGCTTGCTAGAAAATGGCGAATTGATTTTATAGGTTGTCGTGAATGTATTGCAGCTGAATGTAAACATTTATTGAACATTTGTAAACATTAATGCACCTATTATATTTGTTGTTTCTAATATATATTTTTTATTAATATTTGAGGTTTGGTTACTTTTGGAACACACTGTATATGCTTACGTACATAAAATATATGAGCAAAAACAAACCTCAGAAGGGCATTCATATAAAGTCTTTTCATTTCACTGGACCCTTCTAAAAATTTATTAATTCAATTTTTGAAATGATTTCCTAAAATGTTGTATATCATACAGAAATATTATTCTGCAGTTTGTAGGACTCTTACTGTGTATGAACTGAATAACGATTAGTATACAATGTACTAACTAGAAATTTTAAGGGCAGAATTTTAAATTATGTGAAAATACTAATAACAGGATTTAGCGTTCTCTATTGCGGAACAATTTTCGAATATATATATATATATATATATTGGTATTGTGGCGACTGGTACCTAGATCTTGGTATTGGCCAGTCCGCTGTTTTCATATTTACTGTAATTGTTAGTGCAACCAGCTATTTGTAAATATTATAAGATACATTGTATGTAAGCGGCGCACACGCTGGTAATTTGAGAATTGCTTAGCACTGTTCTGCTGTAATTGCACTTCCGTACACCCTGCTGATGCTACAACATATATATATATATATTTCGAGATTTTTCATATTTGAAATTAAATTAAATTTTAAACACACATATAGATAGTCCATCTTCGTCAGTAAAATGGGTAATATTTTAAAAAATTAAGTTTATTGTTAATAATCAATGAAACTAAAACAGAATTTGTAATTTCAGGGCTACATATGGAAATAGAAATGGAATCGAAATGGACATCATTCTACAGAATGGAATTTAGTAGACATTTTTGGAAATGCAATTTCAAAAAAGTCATTCCCAGAACTGTTGAAAATGTTTCAAAAACACCCTTAATGTATTTCCAATAAAAATAAACTTTTTTTAAGAAAATGTCACAGACTGCATTAAGATAACGAAAATTACTCTGAATGATGTCACTCAAAGTGAATACAAAAACAAAATTTGGTTAATCTAAAATGACATTGGTTAAAAATACACTGGTACAGCGAAGGCAATTCTAGCTTCGATAGGTAAATATGGAAAATGGCTTAATTCATTTCGGATATTTTAAAGAGCTGTTGATGACATCTAACATTTGTTACTAATCCTGCTTCCAACTCTGTAAGTGTATATATAATTTTTTTTTGTTTAATGACACTGCAATAATCGACAGAAAGTTTGCAATGCATTTCAGTTTACTGCATAAATTTTTCAAAATATTGCCATGCATATTAAATTTTAAACATGACTGAAACTAAAATATAATTACTAGATATGAAGTTGAAATAAAATAGGCTGAGGCCTGGATCAGAAGCAGTTTCAACCAAACCTTAGCAGTTTCAACCAAACCAATTATTGCATGTGTCTAAACTGACATGTAATTTCTGTTCAAATTATAGTCAATTTGATGAACCACTAGTGGGGTTCTAGGGAACAACTCAGTCCAATGGGATTCAATGGTATCAGTCTCATGAAACTGGGACTGTCATGGGGTAAGTACTAAAAATGAAGAATCTGAAACAACAAATTTCAGAATGCTGTTATTAATATTTGCAATGTTGATCGACCTAAAAGTTATAATGGGTACAAATAGGACATCGAATCAGAAAACTTCATGGGATTAGAATGGGTCCAAATGCAATAGTCGACTGAAACCAGTAAAGTTCTTCTCTCGCATAACCCTACTCACTAGCTCTAATAGCTATGGACGGGAGATGTGTATATTAAAAATATTTGTGGAAATGGAATGGAAATAGAAGAGAATTCCACTTCCATATGCAAGCCTGTGTATTTTACATCCCAATAAAAGTAATTAGGAGATGTTTCAGCTGTTACTTTGCAAATATATAATATTTATGTTCCTATTGCAGACCCTTTCAAATATCTGATAGTAACTATTGACTCAAAGTTAAATTAGGCAGATACCCCCTTTTGTGATAATCTTCCATGATTTAATTGTGAATCACCTAAATTTAGCATTAAATATCTCAGCGGAAAATTGATCGAGAACTAAGCATTACATTTCTAGGTCAGTTCTTATTCGAAAACCATTCATCGTATTGAATATCTTGCTAACATTCTCCAAGCTAATCAAAAACATACCTCCATATTATTATACGATTAAAATGACTGGATTTACACTTAAACAGAATTCAAGATTAAACATTTTACATGTGCTAAGTATAAGGAAAAAGTTTTAAAGAAATCCTTTATTAATGTCGAATCTGAGTTCACTACCTATAGAAATTGAAAACTTAAATATTTTAAAACGCATTTAAAAATTTTCCTTAGGAAAAATATATTTTTGGATACTGGCAATTAAAATAGTATTATAGTAATTATCCAGATCCTGGAATATTTTTTTTGTAATTTGTGAGTTGTATATGTGTGTTGAGTGAATTTAGTGAAACCATTCAAATAAATTATGAGTAATTTAATTGAAAACATTAATCCAAATAAACAATTTCTTATCATATCTCATCATATTAATAAACGAATAATTAACAAATTTCATGATAAGCTTTATTATGTCTACATCAAACTCAGGAGTGAAGAATATTTTGCTTAAGAAATACAGCTTGTCAAAATATTGTTTCTTTTTCAATATGATCTCTTTCTCAAAATATAAAAGGACACATATGTTTCCTTAATGGAAAAAAAGTAAAGAAAATAGATCTCACCTACAATAGAACAGTAAAAAAAAATCGGATGAACAAATTTGTGTGTGAACAAAATTGAAGAAAACCGTATTCAATCATCTATGTCAGATCAATTAAGGACTTGGAAGATGAAATATACTTATAGCTTCAACATATAATTTTCAAACTAAGTATCATGGAATATATCTATATTGAACTAATGGAACAAAGTACAATAAAACAGATTAACATAAATGAAAATTGCATCTATCCAAGATTAGCATTGAGAACTTGATTATTGTAAGGTTACATATAGATTTCCTTCCATTTTTTTTTAGTGTTTTAATGATAAACATGCAAAGAAATCTAATCTTTCTAAGCTCTTTTTATGTATGTTATATATCTATATTTAAATTTATCTATAAACTCAAAATTGTTACAAATTTGATAGTTGAAAACTTCAAAAGTGATCACAGTTTTCTAGATGAGAATACGTCAAGAGAATGAAACTAACTCAAGGATTTGTATTTTTTTTGAAAAAGTGGCAATCTTATCCAATCTTGTCCCACACGTAATTGACGCATGTCCAGCTGTTAAATACGATAAATATATTTCTGTGATTAGTAAATCTACGTGTATTTAACTGAACATGTCCGGTGTTCGGGTTGCGCAAGACAATCTTTTATATTATTAATGATTGCAAAGGCTTAGTTTGATGCCTTTGTAACATTGACCATTAACAATTGCTAATAAAAGAAGTCTACTGTACAAAGATACTGATGATTCATTGATCAATAAGTCAATTTTTAAAGATGGGCCATATGCGTGAAGTGTCAAATACTATTCTGCTCCAAGGCATCTTGCCCATAACCAACATTAGAAAATAAATGTTGACCTTAGCCGATAGTTGGCGGTAAAGGTTTAGCTGTAGCCTGTCATTAACCGTGATTTTTTTGTTGTAGTCGCCGCTTTGTACTACTGCTAAATGAAATACTGCAATTTTGAATGTAATGATTAAAACATGCTCATAGTTTGAACAATTAAACAAAATGGTCCAAGCGAAAAGGTTTTAAAAACAAAAATACAAAAAAGCATGGAAATAAATTTTTCATCATAATTTTGTTATTTATTATTATTTATACCGCGCCTTTCACAAAGCGCTAANAAGCGAAAAGGTTTTAAAAACAAAAATACAAAAAAGCATGGAAATAAATTTTTCATCATAATTTTGTTATTTATTATTATTAATACCGCGCCTTTCACAAAGCGCTAAAAAAAATTAACAAAAAAATCTCCTTAGCCTCTTCTTAAACTCCTTGTGCGATGTTATTTATTTTAAATCATGGGGCAGTCACTTCATTCCACAGCATCCCTTAACAGTGATTAGACACGGCGTAACAAGCTAGGTGGAGGATGTTACATTAGGAATTATACGTACCATATTGGTCAGTTTATCGCAGAACCTAGGCTGTAGGTAGTAAGAGATGAGCACGAGGAGGCTACATTGGGACACCCTGAAGTTCTCGTAAGAATGATGGCTATTTGCCACATGGGAATGAGTCGATTCTATTGGACGCCATATAGTGATGAAATATTTTGGACAGCGTTAAATTGAGCAAATAAATTTTTTGACGAAATTTTTATTTTTTATTTCTAGGATTTGGGCAAACGGATATATTTGATGATAAAAAATGTTTTGACAAAATTAAATTGAACACAATAATTTTCAGACAAATATTACTTTTGAATTCTAGGAATTTAGGCAAACTGATGTATTTATGACAAGTTCTTGTTATGCCATTTTTATTGTAACAATTTTTTAATCATACAACATGATGGTTTAAGGAAAAGTAAAACATAGAACCATTCCATGCATTTCCATTACTTAGGCTAATGTATTCACGTTAAAAGTGTATGCAAAAATTACATTAAGTTATTCAAATACAAAGAAGAAATAAATTCGCAAAACTTAATACCAAAATCTGATATAAAAACATGGGAATGTGATGAAAAATTTAATGATATAAACTTGATGTATATGATAAAACGCAAGGTAGTTTCTAGAAAAAATTATACATGTGATATTATTTATACATATACATGTTGTATATATGGTGTTTTTATATTCACTTTATATAGTTGTAGACTTTACACATCTGCTTAAAGAAAATATAAAATGCAGAAATAAAATGATAATGGTTTAAGTATGCTCTTCTTTAATTTTTCATAAACGAATTTCATCTACAGTTCAATGAACATTGATTATATTCATCATAACTTCATTTTTGGATACGAATGAGCCAAAAAAATACGCAATGTGTATTTCTGTACATTATGAATTTCACTTAATGGCTTCTAAAGTAATGGTTAATGAAATGGCGTTCGCAATCAAAAACACATGACAGTTAAAAATTGCAACAAAAATGAACAACAAAAATAACGTTTTTATTTAAAATGAAATATATAAAAGGTAACAATTTAAGAAAATACTTTTTAAAAATATACAATAAAAATATTATTAGTTAGAATAAAATATACAAATAAATATAATCTAAACAAGTGATGTAAAAATTTACAACAAAAAACGTTTATATTTACAATAAAATATATCAATGATTACAATTTAAACTAATGATGTTAAAAAATTTTAACAAAAACCGTCTTATTTACAAATGAAGTATATAAATATTATTACAATATAGCCAAATAATTTTTAAAATTTACAACAAAAAACTTCGTATTTGCGATAAAATATATAAATGATTACAATTTAAACTTATGATGTTAAAAATTTACATAAAAAAAGTTTTTATTTATAATAAAGTATATAAACAACTGCAATTGAAATAAATGATGTCAAAGTTTACAACAAAAAACGTTTTTTTAAGATAAAATATATAAATGATTTCAATTTAAAATAACGATGTTAAAAATGTACATAAAAACATTTTCATTTACAATGACATATATAAATTATTACAATTTAACCAAATGATACCAAAAATTTTCAACAAAAACGCTTGTTTACTATGAAGCACACAAGTGATTAGAATTTAAGCAAATGATGAAAAAATTAAAAAAACATTTTTATTTGCAATGAAATATATTGACGATAAAATTTAAACAAATCCTTTAAAATGGGAGACAGAAAACGTTTTTATTTACGATGAAGCACAAAACAATAACATTTAAGCAAATGCTGTAAAAATTTGTCTTCAAAAATTAAAATATATTTCCTTTTTTTTAAAAATATATTTAAAAAATTTAGAATACTATCGCAAAAATGAGTTGAAACCCTTTCTATGATAATCAA
>CABFPE010000026.1:1069801-1110051 GCA_900660155.1 Hofstenia miamia
GAGCCGAGCCGAGCTTGGAAATGTCGGCTCGTTGACAAGTCTGCATCAAAGTGTATAAATTCATGATGATATACCTGCAAGTCAGGGATGTCTTCTGAATTGATGTATTCACCCAAAGCATGTGCGTAATGCTTACCATAGCTTGATAACTTTGAGTTGCCTCCAATGCGGTGCTTGATATTATCTTCGCTTTCCCCATGTCGCGTGAGATAAATGCATCGGTTTGTGGAATGGATGTTAACTAAGTATGCAGCAATCTTAGTAAAAAGATGGCCGTGGACATGATGTAGAAAGACTTGTCGACCTGCATCCACAAACTAAACAAAACTTTCAAAACCTCAGATTTACTATGAAATTATGTTGTTAATCCCTAGCACACCAAAAATTTAAATTTTCATTTTACTATCTTTTCTAAGCCATGTTAGGTTTGCGAAATTTCAAAAAAATTATGAGGTTGTCACGGGTTCAAGTGATATCATTTTTTGAATTATTATTTTCAACAGGCAACAATAGTACTTGTTGACCTAATGGACGTCAGTTGTTAACTAAGGCCACGGTTAGACTACGTGATTGGTTACCTGCGATCTATCACACGCACGTCTAACCACCAAGATAATTAGCGATGTGACGTGATTTTGTAGCTTTTCTTGTTACCAATCACGTAATCTCAAGTTAAACGATAAGTTGGCACGGGTCAGTGGCGTACCCAGGAGGGCGACATGGTGGAATGTCCCCCCGTCAGGTTTTCAAATTTAATTTTGACTGGATAAATTAAAAAAAAATTTTTAAAAAATTGAAAAATTTAAAAGCTAGGATCGTGAAATGCATTTTTTAGGGTCTATTTTCTCAATATTTTCAAAAATTTTCGCAGGGCTTCGCCCCACATTAGGGAATAACAACGATGCCCCCGTCAGAAAATCTTGGGTACGCCCCTGGCACGGGTCTGTCTAGATCTCGTCAACACGATTTTGTATGTATACGCATTCAGTTTGACGATGATGTTATTTTTCTCTTTATCGTTGAATTTAAAGACAGTTTTTTTTCTAAATGAACTTCTATTAGCTGGGGGTTAAGACAATCCAAAATCCAATAAATTTTGGTTAGTTTAAACAAGTCTTAGGAACTTCCAACCAACATAGGTATACCGAGCTATTTTGGTGGCATATTCTGTTACTGTCATCCTGCATTTGGAAAACTGTCAACAGAATTAGAGAATAAGTCGGAGGAAGTTAAACGAATTTATGTTAAGAAAATGAAGATTGATGTTCCAGTAAGCGTCTCTGAGTGAAGTCTACAACACAGCCTAGAGCTATTTCGCTCAGTTTATTTTCTTGTATTTCTAAACGATTAAGTTTCTAACGCCATTTAGCCATGTCTATTGTCGAAGCAAAGAGCAGACGACGACCATTTATTCCACATTACACTACAATGTATACAAATTGTGTTATTTTACTTATTTATCATAAAATACCCTCATTATTACAGCAATATATTCCACTAGAAAATATTAAATTAATAGATGAGTCGAATCTAAGCGATGACGTCATGGTTGGAACCGGTTGGGTCGAGATAACTGAACGCAGTGGAATCAATAATTGTTCTCAAGGAAGTAATAAACAACAATTTATTTTAATGATTTTGTACATATTGACAACAAACTATTTCTTTATTACCTCAATTGTTTTTTTAATATATTCTTCTCTGTACTAATATATAAAACACTAGAAAGCTCAGTTGGGAGCTAATCAGTTAGGATATATTTCCAACCGGTTGTATACCGGACAGACTTGTCAACGAGCCGACATTTCCAAGCTCGGCTCGGCTCGTTTAAATTTTGTGTAAGTTCGGCTAGGCTCGTTAAAAGCTAGGCTCATTGACAAGTCTGATGCCGGAAGATGGATATCTCTAAAACTCACACAGGCCGAAAACCCGGTCAACCTTCATGAAAATTAAGAAGTGTCAGTTCAGCGATGGAAGCAAGGCAGATTTTTGTGACCTACCTTGCCCCACCCCACAGACCTTGTGCCTTGCCACATTTCCAGTATTAAAATCTGCCCCATATTACCCCAAGCTTTATGTTTTACAGCCCCAAATCGCTCCACTAAAACAATTCTTACTCCAAAAACTACTTGCGAAATCTTATTGCCCCATATTTGTTCGATGACAATTTTCATAGCACTGCACCAAACTACCACTGCCAAATATTTTGAAGCCTTACTGCCTAGAAGATACAGAATCAGTTTTTCAAATGCATTCTCTACTATTACTACCAATAGGAATCTAATAACAATATGCATTAAAATTTTTATTAATAGCCAAATAACAAATTTTAACTCTGTATATTTATGCAACGATAACTGCAAAGCCTATTGATGACAAATCAAATCAAAAAGATCGTGTTGGTCGTATTCAATGGAATCCAGTTTCGCTAAGAGTTGGAAATACATGGTAATTGATTTCTCAAAATCTCCAAGACAATCAAAATTTTATCAAGCAGGGAACTGTGATATAAGAAAATTACTTTTACAATCTCTAAAATTGGCTGTTCTTTGGTTCAGTTTTTCTCAACTAAAAAGTGTTTTTACCCCACTTTTGCCCCATGGGTACCCACTTGTTCCGCCCCACTTCCATCTCTGCTTGGGTTGGGTTGGGATGATATTTTTGTCGCCTAGTTCCACCCATGGATGACGCTTCAAATGTACATGTACATGCTCTTAAGTTACTCCGAAGATCTTCATTATTCCATTGGTATTTTATACTGAATATTTTCCAAATAACACTTATTCTCAGAGTGAATTAACCCGTATTTGATTGGTAAAATTACATAGTCCTACATTACGTTTCAATTAGGACACTTTTGTCTAATAGCTTTGAAAGCCACGAAACAATAATTATATCTAATGACCAGACTTATCAACGAACCGAGCCTCTAACGAGCCGAGCCGAGCTTGAGTAGAGTATTTGATATACAATGAGCCCAAAACGAACCGTTTTTAAGCAAACCAAATTTATAGTGCTGCTTGTTAATTTGATTATGCAGATTTTTCTTATTTTTTTATTCAATATACCTTTTTTATAATCATATTTTAAAATGTTTATTAAATAATTAGGAAGAGCTATTTAAAAATTTCTGAGAATGCAGTATTTTTTTGAAAAAATATCGAGCTAAAACGAGCCTCATTGAACGGTCCTATGTGGCGAGCCGAGCNGTTTTTAAGCAAACCAAATTTATAGTGCTGCTTGTTAAATTGATTATGCAGATTTTTCTTATTTTTTCATTAAATATTTCTTATAATTGTATTTTAGAAATGTTTATTAAATAATAGGAAGAGCAATTGAAAAAATTTTGAGAGCACAATATTTTTAAAAAAAATACCGAGCTGAAACGAGCCTCATTGAAAGGCTTTCTGTGGCGAGCCGAGCCGAGCCGAACTTACTTAAAATTTAAACGAGCCGAGCCGAGCCGAGCTTAGAAATTACGGCTTGTTGACAAGTCTGCTCATGACAAATATATGAAGTTTCAATTTTAACTCTAGGTGAAAAGATTCATGTACAATCCGGGAAATGTGATAAATCGTGAAGTAATTATGAATATATATGTATACTAACTTCCCGTAGCGTCTTACACGATATATTTTTTAAATTCCAAACAGTGTGCGAAACAAATTAACAACAGATTAAAAAAAATGTTGGTAGCAATTATATATATTAGCATTAATTTTATTGTTTTAATGCTTAGCAAATCATGTTTCTAAGAAATCTAAACAACAGTGATGCAACTCTCTACCATGAAATTATGTTTTCCTATTCACTTGCAGGTCTACCACTGCTGTCACCTTTCTCATAATAGACTAACTTTATACCTCAATTTACTGAGTAACACACGAGACTTTAAGTAAAAAGACGGCTTAAGGTCGTCTCTAGATGTGTTATTGGGATAATTTTGTCCTCAATGAAACGCAATAGGTTATTTGAGTTTTATTCGATGGATATATATGACATATTTTACAAAACACATTTACACAAAACAATCTTATCAACATGCATGTAAAGTCATGAATTGTCATTTTATAAGCTTATCTCAATTTTAGTAGACATCCATTTGTCCTTTTGAACAAATGCGGGTTAAATATTCTATGTTTTTAGTTCATTAACAATTTTTGCAATCAATCTGTTTAATATGTCGAAAAAGTAATTTTTGTAGAGAGAATAAAAACTTTTACAGAAACGGTTTGACATTCCTTGCAACTTAGAGATAGCACTTGATGCTTTCATTTGCGTTATTCTACGTCATTAAACATTTTTTGATCTAAATGTTATAAAAGTACTTCTATGGCTTTCTAAAAGTTCAATAGAAAACGCAGAGAACTTAACGAATGCTTATTAATGTAGATTTACATGTAATTTTGCAGAATCACAGTTAAATATAAAGCGAAATTTAGTACCTGAAAAATACACTGTTTTATTTTTTTATTGTACAATTTTGTACAATCATCTTGCAAATCTCTAAACGCGTGATTTTCAACCTAGCAGTATGCCAAAAAACCGAAAACGTAGTTTCAACTCAAACCTTAAATTGAACCGAGAATAAAAATGAGCACCGAGTTTTTTCGGTGTTGCAAGCATTTTGCTACATTATAACATTCATTTGCTAAGAATATAGGGACAGGTACCAATAATAGTATTTCCCAGAAACAATGCTGTCTTTTTTGAACAAACACCAAAATGCGGAGTCTTAATTTTGGTTGTGAAAAAATATTTGAAAGACAAAAGTTTTCTATTCTATGTAGTTGTCACAAAATTTGAAACTAAAATCGCGATATCGCATATGCAAAAAAAACGAAACTGAGTTCATTTTTTACAAATATGTTATAGTCAAAGTCATTTTACCACCCTTGATTTAGAATTTTAGATTGATGTGGCGAAGTATTTTCGTAGATAAATAGAATAAATAATACCAATGACTGAGTATTTTAAAAGATAATTATCATACAGAGATGCGTCCGCATAACTAAATATCAGCATCCCGTATATGTCTTACCTTGATATATGGACAGTCGTCTTTTTCCGGAGTCATCGGTTCATAGCTTTTCTCGTAGGCTTTTATTCTTTCATTGAAATCACGAATAGCTTCTTCACGACTCATGGATACGTAGTCTGGATGATTGAGTTCTACATTCTGCAATGAAGCCTTTATGAGCTTGGGATCGTTTGTGATAACTTCAATAAATAATAGGTTTGTCTAAAATATAAATATGTTGATTATTCAAATCTTTGAGAATACTTGTGAATATCATGAACATAGAGATTGGGAGTTATGCACAGGGTTAGCCATTACTTGGGTATACCCACGCTAATATGGATGTAGATTGTGTATAAATCAAGCACAAATCTGCGGATTAAAATTTAACTATAAAATATACAAGTTTTGCTAAACGTTTTTGCATTTTGAATTGCCATTCATGTTTTTTGAATATTGCTAATTAAAATTTATTTGAAAGTTTGTGGATACTATATATATATATATATATATATCAGACTTGTCAACGAGTCGACATTTTTAAGCTCGGCTCGTTTTACTTTTGAGTATTTCGGCTCGGCTCGGCTCGCCACATAGAACCGTTCAATGAGGCTCGTTTTAGCTCGATATTTTTTTTCAAAAAAATAGTGCATTCTCAGAAATTTTTAAATAGCTCTTCCTAATTATTTAATAAACATTTTAAATATGATTATAAACAAGGTATATTGAATAAAAAAATAAGAAAAATCTGCATAAGCAAATTAAAAAGCAAAACTATAAATTGGCTCGGCTTAATAAAGGCTCGTTTTGGGCTCGTTGTATATCAAATGCTCTGCTCAAGCTCGGCTCGGCTCGTTAGAAGCTCGGCTCGTTGACAAGTCTGATATATATATATATATATATACACACATATACATAAATATATATATATAGATATATATATATATATATATATATATCAAACCACACTGCGGATGTGGGTTGGAAATAAAAGACAATACCCATGTCCACGATTGGTCTTGTCATTCTATAATATACTCTACAAATTATATAAATTTATGCAAGTATCTCCTCAAAGTTAAAAAGCATTCATTTCTTCGTCAGTAATGCAATATGCTTCATCATTAGTAAAAAGAATTTCTCTTATATTATTAATGAATGCAATATTTTGCTAACAAAGCATTTCTTTGTATGACCATATCAAATATTTATTCCTAAATAATTTTAATTTCCTTCAATATTTTGGAGAAAGAATATAAATCACGTATTAAGTCTTTGTTACGTAAGTTTATTCATAAAATGTCAATCTGAAATGACTGGCGTATATTCCAATTTGTTTTGCCATTTTATTAAAAAAACATAATTAATGTTACAATTATAAGTGATAGGGCAAGAAAATTTCAAAGAAGGTCATATTATGGATTATGGAATTTTGACTATCAACTAATATTTAAGAAAAAAATAATATTTTTTAGAAATTTTAAGATACTTAGGCCTCAAGTGCTTTTATTAAGCATTTACAGATCACCTAAAATAGCTTGTAAAATGACACACTGATTCTAGTTTTAACTGACTTTTTATAAAGTTATGGTATGGAAATTATCTAAAGGCAGTTTGGCATTTTCTGTGCAAATTTCCAGAAAGAGAATGATTTGTCAAAACCATTCCATAAGTGGGTAAAAATTCCACAAACAATATATTAGGCTCTTAATAATTTTACTAACTGACCAATTCAAGACTAAGTACCAGACATCTTTTTTCTGTCAAATTCCTTCCCATCTGATGTCAGATTTGTTCGTTCCCATCCCACATCCCATGGGACATCCTATGTCCCACGATTTAATTTATAGCATATTATCTTAATTTTTAATGATAGGAAACATATAATTAATAAAAAGTGGCGAAAATATTCTGAAAAAAGATGTCAAAAAACAAACAATCAAATACCAAGTGTTTAAAACACGGTTTCAAACGTGTTTAAAACATTACATGTTTTTCTCAGGCTACCCTGTATAAACATACATTCAGAAAGGATATTACGGCAAAATTTCGCCCCACGACTGGCCGCATGGGACGAGTGAAGAACTTTTCTTGCTCTATCTCATCCCACGTCTTCCCACAACCCTGCTGAAGAACATTAAAATCGAAAATAGATTAGTACAATAAGCTATTTCTGTAAATCAAAACTACCTTGTGTTCAGAGCACGCATCTTTGATATATTGACGTCTATCAAGTGTACAGTTGCTTGCGTCCATTATAGCAATGTGATCAAATTCTCCTTCAAACCAATTCCAGATATCCGAAAACAAAGTGTCCAAGCAATGTTTTCTCTGTTCTTCCCATTCGGGATGACCCGGCATAAACAGTCTAAATATGTACAATTGTATAAATCTTATCTATCCTTTATATGGAACGCGATGCATTGAAAATAATTATCTTAAACAGATTGATTAAAGTGGAAAGGTAAAAAACAGAAAAATTTGAGTTTTATCGATGCTGTAAAGATATTATATTCAAGAATTTCAAACCTACTGTCAAAGTAGGGGCCAAGGAGGCATGGTCCTCTCAGTTGGACCACTGACCCCCTTCCTGTTGGCATTCTGGATGCAAAACTCCATAGTATTAATTCTAATATTCTGTAACTAAGTTAGAGTGAATATATTTTAGTTGAAATATATAAAATACTAATGCCATTCTATTTAAAAATTCAATGAAAAAGTGTGAAACTATTTCATATGAGTAAAACTATGATTAATTTATTGAACTTTGCAGGGCCATGCTCCCCTCCTAAATTTCAAATGCAAGCCACGGCTCTTAGCATATCTATATCGGCAAAGTGAAGGTCTTTGTGGTGTTCTCTTTTCACAATGATAAGCAAACAAGAATTTCTTTTATTAAAATTGAGATTGAAGATAAAACAGAATGAGCAGTTTTAGGACAAATGGAACTGCTATTTAAAAAGTCATCTTATAAGCACATTAAAATAAATCTAAATAGAAGCAACATAAACAACATGGACCATTTTTTTACAAATATTAATCAACTAACTTTGACAAGAGTGGGTGATCTTTCTAAACAGAAAATACTGTTTTTACAAAATGTTTTCTAAAGCCAACATAAGAGGCTTTAAGCTATCAACAAATCCATGTATATAGAGGTAATTAAAAGCAGAAAGTGAAAACTTAGAAACATTTTGTGAAAATATTACCAAACTATCATGATTATTGACATTTGGTTTATCAAAATACAAATTTATAATATCTCCCACTGAAATAATTGATTATTTCCATCAGGATATAAAATACTAAATGCAAAGCTCATATATATATATATATATATATATATATATATATGCACAGGCTGTTTCACTTAGCTGGGCCGTTATTTGAATGAATTTAGAATCATTTTTTAGGTATTTTAAAACGCGATTATTGATTTGATAATTTGTAGCAATTGAAATTACTTTCAAGGAGTTTTAAAAGAAGAGATAGCAATCATGGTGTCTAATGCAATAACTTTTCACAATTGCGTCGGGACATTACGCAAGTGGCGTCAATGTTTTTATAGACATTGTCCGATAAAAGTCATCGTCGTGTGTTGGACGAACATCGTCAATTTGTGAACCCTGTAATTCAAATAATGGCCACCACATCGAGAATCTCTTGTAATAAAGTTAAATTCATTTTTAATTACATTTATGATACAATTTCATTATTGTTTTTAGTCACTTGATAAATGTGTTCTAAAAAGCGGTCCAAAAAGAGTAGAACACTCTGTATATATATATATATATATATATATATATATAATTAGAATAAAAATTTATAATAGAGCAGTTATCAGTTTAGTAGCGCACCTATTGCCAGGAATATCATCATTTAGGAGTCTTCTATAATCACTAAGATGAAACACACGACTCTTGAAGTCGATCCAATTGAGATAGCGTGAAAGCTTTTCTGACACAAAGGTTTTGCCTCTGCAAGGCAAGCCAACAAGAGCAACCAAGAGATTTGGTCCTTCCAGTTGGTTGATCTGTGAAGAAACGTTAATGTTGTTACGAACGGCGTCTGGTGTCCCGGATGACATCAATCTAAATGAGAGAATAGCAGCATGTGATACTATCCAAAAGTTGTTTGTCCAAGTTAATTAAGTGTAAATTGTAAAATCAACAAGACTTTATCACATAACACCTACTTGATGAACCTACATTGATTACGATCGAAGAGATGTGACATTGAATTCTGTTTGTTAAACTTTCAATCATGTGATGAAAAACATGTGAAAAATATACGCTCCCATGTCAGGAAACAAAAGTGACAATTCATAGGGAAAAAGCACTATATTTCATAATGATATCAATGTCACGTCCTCTTCTCTCATTCCAGACCTGTTTCAAAAAATTTTTAGAAAATGAAAACTATCAAAAATTTGAGTTTTCTATATGCTAAGGTATTCCCACTTACTATCAAACTAGACTATTTGCAATACTAATATCTGTAAGATAGAATGTTTTGACAAGGAAAACTAAAAAATTAACAGACATCGTTGAGTAAATTTTAATACAATTTTTACATTTATTATTCGATTTTTCAATATTTTTAAAATATTGAAAAAAAAATTTTATTTAATTTATGACAAAAATTTATTGATAATGGGATTTCAAGTTATGTTTCTACTACAAATGCTTTATGATGGAAGAAAAATTCCCTTCAGCATATGTTGTACAATATGCATGTTGTGTAAAATATAGCACAAAAAGCAAATTCAGTGTAAAAAGTTTGTATATTCACAAATTTTGATATCAATGCACTCACTCATTACAAATATATTGGTTTTCAAATTTTGCCAAAATCCTATTAAATATCTTTTCTGTAAGCTTCATCAATGTAATAGGATTTTTGGAAATGTGAAGACATAATATCGGAGATCGTCATTGACCGAAGACATTGGCCCAGTCGCCCCCTTTACACTGAAGCAAATTCGACCCATTTTATGATACTTGTGAAAAAATGCTTTTAATGTTTCTGTTGGCTAGACCAAAGTTGGCTGTATGTGAAATTCAAAAACCCAAAATGTAAAATTTTTCCTAGACGTTGTACAGAATATTTACAAACACGCTTATGCTTTCAATTCATAGTAAAACCTCTAAATTTAGAAAACAAATGTTCAATATTAGTACTACGCCTTTGTCTCATAATTTGCTTACCAACACGTGATTGTCATTCAATGTCTGCTAATGTTGAGTAAACAGCATCGTAAAACTACGATAGTAAACAAACACCTTGGATGATGAAATTGAATTTCCAATTACATATGAATTTTCTCGATTTGTATCCATTTCCCAGTAAACATAGAACTGTCGTAACAACGTCGCTGAACGACATAATAACGGCACTAAAACGACATTACAAAACAACGTCTTTTCACAATAAAACGACAAACTATCAATAAAAATGCAGTTTTTAAAAAATTTATCTTAGAATTGTCATAATACTAAAATTATTCCTATTTTTAAATATTTTTTGCTAGACGGAATTATACACCGCCACTAATCCGCACTATAAACGCCACTCAAACAATTCAACGCCAATTACACGCCAATACACCACAAAAACGACGTCGTTACAACAGTTCTATGTTTACTGGGTTCAGATTCACCAGAATTTGGATGATTTTCTCTCATATTAAAAAATTCCACTATGATTACAATGATTTATGATGAATGGTCACTAACAGCATTCTTGACACCTACGCTTCAGTATATTGATGGGTCATTCATTGCGAATCAAGTTGTCAAACACTTCATTGTTATAATCAATCTAGGCGTATAAAAGCTGTTCAAAATAGAATAGAGATAAAATTTAAAACATTACATGAATGTCTTGTTCAGTGAACCGAATCAATAAAATCTTATATGATTCCGTAAAATTTTTAAAAATCAAGATTGTTGGCTATAAAAGATTATTGTATGATTTTTAAATGTCTATGCTACAGACAGATATATAGATACGTAGATTTAAACTTTTATAAACTCATTCTAAAATGTTTACAAATTTTGTTATACAATTAAAATGTATAGGTCACAAATTGCTGACGTTGTCTTTCGGTATTGGACGGGAGATACACAATACTTTGAAATTCTGAATCTGATGGAATAATAGAATCAATAGAGTAGCGACGGAACTACTTTATGTTGGGGTGAGGACAAGGTACATATTTTAACTAACATGCTAACTAATTAAGAGATAAAATTTAAAACATTACAAAAATTATATTACATAATCAATTCAAATTTGTGCTCTACGAAAATCACTTTTATCATCAATGTCTTCTTCAGTGAACCGAATCAATAAAATCTTATATGATTCGCGTAAAATATTTGGGGCCTCGTGACTTTTTAAAAATTAAGATTGTGAGCTATAAAGGTTTAGGGGAGACCAGGGGCGTACCCAGGATTTTCTGACAGGGGGGACATTGCGAAAATTTTTGAAAATATTGAGAAAATAGACTCTAAAAAATGCATTTCACGATCCTAGACTTTAAATTTTTCAATTTTTTACGAAAATTTTTTTGATTTATCCACTCAAAATTTAATTTGGAAACCTGNTGGGTTCAGATTCACCAGAATTTGGATGATTTTCTCTCATATTAAAAAATTCCACTATGATTACAATGATTTATGATGAATGGTCACTAACAGCATTCTTGACACCTACGCTTCAGTATATTGATGGGTCATTCATTGCGAATCAAGTTGTCAAACACTTCATTGTTATAATCAATCTAGGCGTATAAAAGCTGTTCAAAATAGAATAGAGATAAAATTTAAAACATTACATGAATGTCTTGTTCAGTGAACCGAATCAATAAAATCTTATATGATTCGCGTAAAACATTTGGGGCCTCGTGACTTTTTAAAAATTAAGATTGTGAGCTATAAAGGTTTAGGGGAGACCAGGGGCGTACCCAGGATTTTCTGACAGGGGGGACATTGCGAAAATTTTTGAAAATATTGAGAAAATAGACTCTAAAAAATGCATTTCACGATCCTAGACTTTAAATTTTTCAATTTTTTACGAAAATTTTTTTGATTTATCCACTCAAAATTTAATTTGGAAACCTGACGGGGGGGGGACATTTCACCATGCCCCCCTGGGTACGCCACTGGGGGAGACCGGGGCAAAGTGGGACTACGGGGCAAAGAAGGGACTTTGTATTATTAGATAGAGAAATACAAAAACGCTATTTTGTTAACAAGCTCAGTAATTGGATACGTTATGCATTTACACGAACCTACCTAATTCATTTATTGCAAGTGGATTACGTTCATATTTTGATGATTTCTGCACAGAATCTATGATGTTGTGAATTATCAAACCCATTTTTGGTTAGAAATATGCACCTAAAAAAGTTTAATTAGTCGTCCCTTCTTGCCCCTATATGCGGGGGTGAGTTAGCATTGATCTATTGTGAGGTTAGGCATGTCTTCACTCTATGGAGTTATGCTGGTAGTCAGGCAATTGCCACTAATTTTACACATCAAATACCACATATCCCTTACATGTCCCGCTTTGCCCCGGTCTCCCCTATTGTATTGTTCTTAAATGTCCATGCTATAGACAGATATATAGATACGTAGATTTAAACTTTTATAAACTCATCCTAAAATGTTTACAAATTTTTTTGTACAATTAAAATGTATAAGTCACAAATTGCTGACGTTACCTTTTGGTATTGGAAGGAAGATACACAAATACTTTGACCGTGTGAATGTGTTGGAATAATATAATCAATAGAGTAGCGACGGAACTACTTTTTGTTGGGGGTGGGGGCAAGGTACCTATGTTACCTAACATGCTAACTAATTAAGAGTACTTTTACTGCTTAAGTCATAAAATTTAGAAAGCTTTTTTCTGAAATTTCAATTTGAGAGGGGGGGGGCAACTGCCCCCTCTCCGCTTGTGCCGACATCTGATTCAATGCGTTTTGATTGTAATTCAACGTTATTAAGCCAACGATTAGGATTAAGTGGCATCTACAATTACTCTGTGTACAAACGAATTTATATCTCCTTCAGTCATTATGTGTACAATTGTACACATGTTTAGCTTAAGTGATTTACCCCACTTAGATAAACAATTGACATAATGGGCATATTACGTCATTTGTTGACCAATATTATTCTTTTTTTTACAATCAATATTTATTGTATACTGAAGTAGGCAATGTTCTTAACCTTAAACAGCCTAGAGATTTTTGAAAAACTTTCATGATCATTTAATCTTTTTTTAATCGCTTATAGCACCACATGATTGAGGATGGTGTCTTCTTTCTTTTTCGTTCTAAATCTGCGAGCTGACCTTGTCCCATCAAGGTTTTCGGCCCCGTGACCTCTGACTTTGCGCACGGTACGCCTCAATTGGTTTGGAATATCTTTGCACATCTCAGGAAACAATCAAGGTTTTTTATTGCCTTCAGGGGCTCAAAACGTTCAAAATACATTAACACTAAGTATAGAGAGAATTTAAATCTATTCAACAATCTCTGCCACAGCAATAAGCTTTAATAGAAATTTTCAATATTGCATTAAAGTATGTTCCACCAATAGGCCTACCCATGCCCCAAAATTTGCAAATTTGGAAATAGGCTTGGAGAAAGTTCTTTGTAAATGGGGAAAACTGTTTGTCCTTTAAAAGGGACGCAAATCTGCTTAAGGTTAAATTTGATGCTATCTCAGTGGCGTTATAAATGCCCTCAAATAAATTCATTCACTGTTTTTGGAAAATAATTGCCTAAGCTAAGACAAGCTTTAAACTTATTGAGCTTATATAAATGAAATTTTGAGACACAATGTGTGCCAATGTACAGATAAATTATTTTTACTAAAAAACTATTTTTTTAGTTTTCCTTAAATGTTTATAATAGCCACAGAAAACTATGCTTAAATACTACCAGAAACAATTCTTGCAATAATAATTACATTGCAATGTCTGAGGAGGATATTTTATGGTAATTCGGATTCGAGTATGTTAAAATATAAAACGAGACAGTAATTGATAAAGAGAAAAGTCGATAGCAACAGTCAACTGGACAAGAAAATGAGAAATCCGGATTTTGGAAAAATATTCAAAATATTTCCACACCTAGTGTTCAGATAATGAGGTGTTCTAGTGCCCATGGGAACAAAAACTACCCTGAAATATTTTGATTTTGAAGACAATCGGTTTGAGTTCCGTCTAGGCACGCCGAAGTGTTTTTAGATTTTAAATATCTTCATTAGTTCGTGAGTTATAAACGTTTAAAAATGCTACGTTGAAGTCATTACAAATCTTGTGAAATTCCAAGTGAAAATAGGGTTAAATATAGATGGAAGTTGAGTTCATATCAAGGCTGTAGGGGGGCCAGGGGGGCACGCCCCCCTGAGAAAAATGTAAGCAGTAGTGCCAAAAAAATATAAAAGGGTCCCCCCTTTGAACATTTAAAAACACACCACTAATCAGCTTTCAATATATCATTACGTCTAAGGTGTGGCCCCCTGGGGATTTGGTCTGGCTACAGGCGTGGTTCATATTGCTACAGAAAGCATTAAATATATTTTCTTGGCTTATTAAAATAGTTTGAATTAGCTCATGTGTGATGATCAACCGTGTTACTTTGAAAAGGTCTGTATATAATTTTGCATTTAATTGATTAAACAGCTACAAATAAAAACAGCTCAAATTTAAATCAGGCTTGACTGTATAAATAAATATCAATAATATATAAATAATTTCAAATGTGTGGAGAGATAACAAAACCAAATTTCATGGCTCATAAAATAATATCCAATTAACTATCTCCGTCAATTCTAAGTCTGTTCTTCATTGCATCATCAGATGATACCAGCAAGAGCCTAAAAAGGACTGATCCGAGTTAATTAAAACTAGTCGACCTCGACCACAACCAAGGTGGGAAAACGGGTCACTTTTTTACCCGGGCCCCGCTCATTTGGCAATAACCCGCGATCAAAGAAAGTTTACTATTGTAGTAGTTATATACTCACAAAGTGCGAATATAAACATAATATGCCTGTTCATTTTATGTAAGCAACTTGCACGTAAAGTGTATTTAAGAAGCCAATTCTAAATGCTGTAACTTATTGTATTAAATTGTATTAAATCGTTACTGAACAAGTTTACATGGTAGCAGAGAGTGGTTATGTCGTCGTCCTATAAAAACCCTCCATCATTTAATCCGGCTCTTAATAGTTATGACAAATGGCGAAAGGAAGTAAATTTATGCAACCTTATAACGGAGTTGTATTATCTTTAGCTGGTAATGCTAACGATGTTGTTTTGGGTATGGATTCAGCTATACTTAATGCTGAAAATGGATCCAATCAACTTATTTCCCAACTGGAATTATCGTTTAAAGTATCAGCTGATGATGAAGCATATGATGTGTTCTTGCGTTTTAAGAATTCTAAACGTTCCGTCTGTTCGTGAATTTATTCTGGCCTTTTGATGCTATAATTGCAAAATTGAATAAACATAACATGAACCTTAGTGATACGATACTTACTGCAGAATTACTACACAAAAGTGGTTTGAACGACCAGGAATGAAGGGTAATATTAGCATCATCAAGTTTGAAACTTAGCACAGTAAAAGCTGCTTTATTGCGAATAGCAACCACTTTTGGTGATGATATTTCTCCAGATAATGTTGAAATAAAGACGGGTCAATGTTGCAAGCTACATAGTCCTTCTGCAATAATGAAATTATTTGGAGTACTGGTGATCGAAGCAATCGTAGAGGATCGATTCAAGCATATGTTTATAGGCCTTTTACTAGATTGCAGAGACAATTTCGAGGTCGATCACGACCTTATGGACATTATGGACAAAGGTCGTCTCCTTCTTGTCCATGTTCTAAATGTGCCTCAGCCTATCATTGGGCACGTGATTGTCATTCCAGTGTGCATGAACATGAAATAAATGAAACAGATGTTCATGCACTGAAGCAGAAGAAATCTATTTCTCTTATTACAACATTTACTGCTGCAAATGGTGATACTATCCCTGGAAAAATGATCCATTTGTTCTGGTAGATACTGCTTTGGCTGGGGAGGGATGGCTTCATGATTATCTAGATTATTGCACGATAATCATATCAAATATGAACAAAGCAGCGCAAATTTTACGTTTAGTGATGCAATAACAAAACGTGCTTTTTATCAAGTTCAGTTACCAGTCAACGCTATCTCAATGTCAATGTTGTTAAAGTTAACCTTCCTTTATTGTTATCTCTCAAAACACTGAACAAAATGCAAGCTGTTATCAGTGGCGTACGCAGGGAGACATGGTGGAATGTCCCCCGTCATGTTTCTAAATTTGATTTTGACAGGATAAATCAAAAAAAATTTCGTAAAAAATTGAAAAATTTAAAATCTAGGATCGTGAAATGCATTTTTAGGGTCTATTTTTTCAATATTTTCAAAAAAATTTCGCGGATAAAAATGGATAAAACTCCAACTGATCACTATGCAATGAATTTGTGCCCTCCTTCTGATCAATGTAATCTTCGATGTGCATGTAATGTATTACTGTCAACTAACAAGTTGCCACACCATGAACTGCATGTTCAGTTTGCACACCCTTCTTCTTCGCGTTTGATTTGCCTACTGAAGAATTCAAAATGCAGTTTTGCTAAAATTTACTTCCCTATATTTGCTCAAAATGTCCCATCTGTCAGTTGATTCAAACATCAAACCCAAAACCAATTGATGCTTTGCCACTTGCTGATGACTTCAATAAAGTTATAGCCATGGATTTATTTTGGTTACAGGTTAATAATATCAATAGGAAGAATTGTTAGGTGTTACACATCATTGACACCTTTTCTAGCTTTTGCGTGTGTTCCTAGTTCTGACAGTCCATCAGAAACTGTCCCAAACGCGTATTTAACGGAATGGATTGCTTTATTTGGTGCTCCTCGAGCAATTCTAGTTGATAATGGAGGAGAATTTGCTAGTCAAGAATTTACCTCGTTATATGAAAAACTCAATATCCAACACAATTCTACCGCACCTTACTCCCCTTTCAGCAATGGTGTAGTTGAACGACACAACTTTGTGATAAAAGAAACATTTTATCCAGTTGCTATGGAAGAAAAGAATACTTCAACACGCACAATTACCAAACTAACGACATTTGCAAAAAATTAATTACCGAATAGAAATGGATTTTCTAGGTCAGAATCCTAGATTTAACTCTGTAATGAGTGACGAACTACCAACCATGGAACAATTTTCATTAGTCGTGCTGTTACTAATTATCTGTAAATTCTGGAAAAAGTTAAATTAGCCTTTGTTCAATCAGAGATTTCAGATAAAATGACAAGAGCTCTCTGCTATAATGTTTGCACTACTTGGAAATTTATTCCAAATGGTTCGAAGGTGTTATATTTGTCACGTGATAAACGTCATTGGCATAGCCCGGCAATTGTTTTACTAAGAGAACATTCTGAGATGTTACTTAAACAAGGAAGTACATATATATATATATATATATATATATATATATTCGCCGTCACAACACTACTGTTAAGTTGCATAATGCTGTTGATGAAGAATTAATGGAGGTAGTTCCAATACAAAACGATTGAAACGTGCTGATAAATCGATTATGACAAATAAAAGTGAAACGTAGCAAACATCTGCTGCTGTTAATGAAAGTGATGAGTTCTCAGTTGCTATACAAAAATCGGATACACCGGATCAAGCTAACTCACCTGTCGAATACAGAAGATATCCTGGCCGCACACGAAATGTCCCACAGCGCTATGGTGAGCAAAATGTATATGCTACTGAAGTTACTAACGAGGAGGTCTTTGATGAAGCAAAACCATTAGAATTAACAAGTTGGCTTGCTAACGATGTTTACGAGGAAATTCAATGTTCAGATAAATCGGCTTTGAATGTTCTAACAACTTATTGGGTGTTTTCTATGTAAGATTCAAGTGATGGTGAAAAGTATCCTAAAGTCAGGTTAGTGGTTCATGGCTTTTAAGTCTTAGAACATCCTGACTCCCATTCACCGACGTTTATGCGTGTTTCTCAGAGAATTTTGTTTTCAGTAGCATCCTGGAAAAGGTGGAAGGAACTCACAGTCGACATAAAAACGCATTCCTCTCAAGAGAAGAATTTAACAAGGAATATTTTCATTACTCCACCAAAAAGAAGCTGGAGCTGATCCTGTATTTTTGAAAGACACTCCATTCCACATCCGAAAAGTTCACGACGACCTATTAACAAAGAAGTCCTAAATCACTTGGTTTAGGCTGATGTCCAAATAAATGACATTCATCGTTGTAATCGCTTATCGCCAAATCGCCAAAGAACCATTTTAAGCTTACATACAGAATGCGGATATCGTCATATAAGTAGTGAATTTTGTCTCAAATCCTGAATTAAGTAATTATCAGATAACTAATCAATTATTTTCGATAACTTACATTAAGACGAATTTTGATATCAATCTTTCTCAACATGTAGCCATTCCAACAAAAGACTCTGGTTATATATTCGATGTAGTATATTCTAATCCGATGTTTCCATTTCTTCTATTAATCTCCTGCCTCATTTTTTTCAGATCATTTTCCATCTTTGCGGGAAATTCCATATTCTACAAATATTTCAACGGCATATCTTATAAATCTTTCCCTTACTTCTTTTCTAATTTACATTCATTTGGTCGTTTTCTTCGCTCTTCTCTCCTTTTTAATATTTAGATTAGACTCATCCTCAAGATTTCTTTTCTATCTTCATGACACAATTCATCTTGGAAATATTCTATTCACACCATGAAATGGAAACTTCGCCAACTTTGGCATTATTATTCTTCTCATTCTAATCATATCTCAAATATACTTCGCTTCCCTAAAAACGTGTTCTGTCCACCCATGTAGTATGCCAAACCTGTTGCATCATATTTCAGAACATTTAATGATCTTACTTTAATGGTAGACTTTGATAAAACGGTATTTATGAATCAGCTATCTTCTCAATTATGCTATCTGTCAATGCGGTTCCCAATCTTCTTAAATATCCCTCTAAGATAGGGCTACCTCCACTTGTTCTAGAACTTAACATTTCCAACTTATTTAACGGCCAGGGCATGACAAAACTATTAACAATTGCTGAGATTCAAGCATATATATTATGCCACATAATAAATTTCACCTATATTTGAAAAAATCTGTTTGAATGTTAAAAATATGATTAAATACCTAAATGCATTACAGGCGCTTATAATTAATTCTTCGAAAGATGTGTTTCATGAAAATTTTTCTTTTAAAAAAGTTGATCAATTTGTGCCGCAACTTGCTGCATATGAACAATTAATGATTTATTGCTATTAACAAATTTCCCTTTCTCTTTCTCAAAGTGTTGAAAAATAAATTTTACATTTTGAATTTTTAAATTGGTAACCTTTTGCTCTTTCAAAACTCTATATAAATTTTCAGTGTGTACATTTTATACGTTTCCAACAACCGGGTTTACTCCATTTTTGACACACGACAATCTCTGCCCACACAGAGTTAATAGCAATCCCATAAATGCTAACAATATGACTGTTAATAAAGTTGCACCATACTTTTATGAGATTAATGGCAAAAATCAAAATAACTAAAATTCAACTGACAGAAAAAAAGAAAGGCTTGGTCGCTAGCATACCTTATCTAAACTCACATGCTGGATGGCTTACCTCTGTAAGAGGTAAAATTTTAGCACTACACCACATATATATATATATATATATATATATATATCAGATCCGATGAGGACATCTATAGAACTGGATTAGACAGTATAATATTCCAAATAGAAACACTATAAGGCCTATAGCTCTGCAAAAACCGTATATGATGCAAGCAGTATTGTGAAACGGCCTGTCTCCAAAAAGGTTCCTCATGCACTTACTGGCAAAAAGAAATGACTTAGTCAATGTCAAACGTCACTACCACATCAACGACATTAAATGCTGCTTCCCTTTTATGACACATTTCGTTTGTCTTTATATAGTATTAGTTATCACTGGGGCCAGCCGTGTAAATTTCCGACGCTGGTTGACCTAAAATATGTCAGCAGCGGCGGCTCAGCCGGGTGGCGCCGAGCTCTACTATATGGAACTGGTTCAACAGAAAACTAAACTAATATATATATATATATATATATATATACAGGGTGTTCAATATTTACTGTTACAAAAGTTTTATTTTTCAAATATTTATCAGATTTTAGACATTTTCTATGATTTCCAGGTGCATAAATCTAAGATAGTACCTAAACTTAAGTTTTGATAAATATGCCGCAAGATTTACAGAAAAGAGCCGCCATTGTAGAGCTATTCAAATCTGGGAAGACAGCACCTGACATAGCAAAGGCCTTAAGGATCAACAGAATGTTGGTCTGGAAAACACTTAAACGGTTCGAATCAACTAGTGACATTCTTAATGAACCTGGTCAAGGTCGGCCTCATTCTGCCAGAACCAAAAAACTGTTAAAATCAACCAAGGAGAAGCTAAGGAGGAATCCAAAGAGATCCCTAAGAAATCTCGCGAAAGAGGCCAAAGTGTCAGTCGGAACGATGTCTACGATACTCCACAGTGACCTCCAAACATCTCCTTACAAACACCAGAAGAAGCACCTGTTATCTGCAAGTTCAATTGAGAAACGAGCTCAAAGAGCAGATCTCATCTTATCTCGCATCAATGCTGGCACGCTTCCGAACCTGGTTTTCAGTGACGAAAAAAAATTCGATGTCCAACAACACGTTAATGTCCAAAATGATCGGATTTGGTCACGTATGGGTGAGGTCAAGGATCGGGTGGTCACTCGGAGGCAAGGTGCCAAGTCTGTCATGGTTTGGGCCGCTGTAACGGCTGATGGAAAAAGTCCCCTCCTTTTCGTGGATGAAGGAGCCAAGTTGAACCAAGAAAATTATCGCACGTCCATTCTTGAGTCAGCATTGTTGCCTTGGGCGCGAAAACACTTCAAAAAGAGACGTTGGTCATTCCAGCAAGACTCTGCTCCTGCTCATGGAGCCAAAAAGACACAGGAATGGCTAGCAGAGAATGTGCCTGCTTTCATATCGAAGGAAGAATGGCCTCCATCATCTCCAGATTTGAACCCGCTGGACTTTGCAATCTGGTCAATCTTGGAGAACAAAGTCTCAGCTACACACCACACCAGTTTGGACGCTTTGAAAAAGAAATTGAGGAAGGAATGGGATAAAATACCCCAAAAAGTTATTCGTGACTCATGTGAAGCATTCTCCAAACGTTTGCAGAAAGTTGTGGATGCCAATGGCGGTTATATTGAATAAATATTGGATATTTTCGTTGACATATTATTACTTTATACATTTCTATTAATGTAATTACAAATTTTTCATTTTTCTATTAAAATATAAGCTAAAAACTTTGTAACGGTTATTATTGAACACCCTGTATATATATAAATTTAAATAAAACGTTTCGATTATATTATAGTAATCGTCAACTTACAAATTGCAGTAAAAAAATAATTTACAATATACTACGCTTTACACTAAAAATTTTATTTCATTTTTTGCCCAAATTGCATTACTTATTCAAAATAATTTCTTTATTATGTTGTTTTATAATGATATTATATTTTTTTACAATTAGAAATAACAAACAAGACCGAAATAATTTTTAACAGTGTTCCAATAAAACAAAGTGATCGTGTTACACATTTAGGTGTTGACATTGACAAAGATTTAAAATTTGATAAATTTCTCCTAAAAAAGTTACAAAAAATGGCTTCTGGCGTTAGATACTTATACCATCTCAGAAATTTTGGACCAGATTATCACGTTCAATTATTACATGCCTTTTGTTTATAGGAATTACATTGTTGTTCATTTTTATTTTTTAATTTTAGTACAAAAGGCGCTATTTATTATCAAAAACTTTTAATTGGTCATTAAAATCATTAAACATTGCACGTAAGCATGACCATGTTAGTGAATACAGACGAAAGTATAATATATTATCCCCGCTATATCAAGTACAATTCCATGCAGCTTCAATTTTATTTAAACATAAATATGGCCAACAATCAATTTCTTTTCTTGATAATTACTTAAAAGTAAATACACGATGACATAAATTTATTTGCAGCAGTATATCCTATCCTAGTTTTCATCGAGCAGTCTCAAAAATTTGGAATGATTTAAAAAAAATGATATTAGTGGAAAAAATTACAAAAAATTAGAAATGGAACTTTTACACCGACAAAATACAATTGGAGATACAAACATGCTAAACACATTTACTGATTTTTACACCGAGCTCGCCACATAAATAGACACAAACACATATTATATAATTCATATTTAGTTTGTAGATTAATTGTAACTTTTTAGCAAATATATTGCTTTGACTCTTATAAAATACCAATTTCATGGCAGAAATGTAAATTATGGGCTACATTTTTAAGGTTACACCATTCTTCCGGCTTTTGCTTAATTCTATGTGAAACTACTGTAATATTGTCTAATGGAGTTTGCAGGGAACTTGCGTTATTTCCCTCTTCCATGTTTACAACGTCGATTATTTTCATTAAAAATCCAATATTTTGAAAATTTACACAAAATTGGAAATTACATACTAAAATGCATTTCAAGTGTCAATTTTTGTAATATTTTGACAGTTTGTGGAGGCTCCTGCCATATTAATGAATATATGGCGAAATTATTAGAATATGTCATTTTTGTTTCCTACTTTTAACCGATTATATTTTTGTTGTTTATTTTAATTATTGTTTTAGCTTTGTTTATTTTATTTGTACATATCTGTATATATTAGATTTGTAAATATGTTTGTATATATTATGTACACTATTTGTATATATATTGTAAATAATATTTACAGACTGTAAACATAGAGAATGTACAAGGATAAACACAATAAAAAGCTTAAGTTATTAATGATCATCATTAAAATGCCTCCATTGCATAAGTTCCTGATATTATCTCTTACAAAACTTGAAAAGGGAAACTGTTTTGAGATATATTGTATGATAATGTCAATAAATGTAAACAACTTACTATAGATGTAAAGATTTTCTGTAATAGTAAACTCGTTAATACATTGCGCACGAAGTTTAGTGAAAGCCAATTGTTGTCTATCAAGTACATAATGTGTTAAGTGTAGTATTATTCGCTTAAGACAATCTCTTGCTTTTGACATTATGATGTCGTTACGACAGCGAATAGTCGAATGAAACTGCTAAATGAAGTCTAAATCTATAACAATAACTAAAGCAAATTGTTGCCAAAATGTATACATAGCTATATATTCAAAATACATGCATTCTTGTTGAAAAATTCCAAACACAATGTCCATCATGTATTCACTAGAAACGCTACGATAGGTCACACTGACTTATAAGCCTTTTTTGTTTCCGTCATTATTCATTCACAAAAAACACTAACAGGTACGTATACTTCCGATTCATTGAATTTTCTGTTAGTAGAAACTATGTTTCTATTCAATAATTGTCGCATTTGAAACATCAGATGTAAATATATTCTCAAGGAGTGCTGGCTGTTCTGGTGTTAAGTAACTTTAAGCACGAGTAGGATGTTGTAAATTAGCCTTTTAAAATCTTTCAAAATCCATTTGAAAATTCAAAACAAACTCTATTTTCAATTTGCTTATGAGTAAGGTTTTAATGCGTTTTGCTGTCGAAAATGTATGCCCCTTGACGCCCCACTGCACACATTAAAGTGCAGTAAATTAACAAAAAATATAATGACGTTTCATACTTCAGACCTTTTATTACGTGTATTTCACTAAACTAGTATCTTATTGATATTCTGTTATGTGCTATACAAGTATTCACATATAATCTGTATTTTATTATAAAGTACCTGATAAATACAATCTGAGATAAATGTTTTGAAGGAAATCCAAATATCAGCAGTTTATTCACATCATAAATATTGGAGATGCTATGCCCCCATTCGCCTCCCTGCTCCACGTTCACTGATAATTAGTTTGAAATCTCCTCTTGGGTTCTAATGCCCCTAACAAATTGTTTGGATGTCTTACAAAATGCTGCCAATATTTTGGATTTGCTGGATAAGTATCGAACAATATATAAAAAATTACCCAAATGAGAGATCAACGGATTTACTAGTATCTACTTAAAACAATTGAAAGAAGCAAAGCAAGTAATGACATAAATTTCTTGCATATTTAGTTTATGCTGTAGAATATAATCAATAAATTCTGTGCCAGAAACAATGTTATATCCATGTAACAGCATTGGTTTCCACATGTTTGGAAAACATAGTGCTTGATAAAATGGAATTGAAAAGACCTTCAGAAAAATTTCTTGTAGTATATGAATGATATTTCAAAGACAATCGATTCACGACTAGTATAATTCCCCAAAATCAAAACCATCAGTTAAAAATTTTAACAAATTAATTTTCTTTTTTCTATTTAAACATTTCAATATGTTTTGTTGATCATTCAGGTTTTCAATGGTTTGTGCAGAAATACTGAACCATATTCCACTAGTATACTGCTTCCAACTTACTAATTTGACATAAATCGGCAAACGCTTCATTTTTTTTGCGAAAATGGATATTAAAAACGCAAATTTTTTTCCAACGTGTTGGTAGGATTTTGCAAATTTTTCCACCATTTTCACATTTGGAAACATCAGTTGTAAATTTATTCTCAAGGATTAATCGCTGTTATAGTGTTAAATAATAAAATTATATCTTTTTTGTTCAAAGTTAATAACATAACACTTCTAGTGAAATACTTAAATTTGTAAATCTACGTTCTGAAAAAGAGCAATTGCTAGGCGTTTTTCATTTATAATATCATTAGTTATATGCAAGGCTAACTCAAAAGGTAGCCTTGCTATATGATGTAACTTGAATAGCAGGTTCACTAGTTATTCTAAAAACAGGCGAGAGAGCACATGTTTAATCTCGAAAAAGAGTTCTTGGGCTATGAACATCTAAAAAATGGTTGAAGAAAACGCTACCGATTTTCAAGAGTTTTTCGTAGAAATAGGATACAATTTCGATATGCAATTTTAAGAAAAATTTTAGATTTGCTTGCTTGTGTTCGCATTGTTGACTCGCAATCGCAACAGCTCATCTTTTTATCACTTGTGCTTTGAATTTATAAAATCCGTGATAAATGAAATATTTAGAAATTATCTACATCCCGACCACCTATGCAAGCGACCCAACCCAGACTTGTCAACGAACCGAAATTTCTAAGTTCGGCTCGTTTAAATTTTGAGTAAGTTCCGCTCGCCACATAAAAACTTTCAATAAGGCTCGTTTTTAAAAAATTGTGCTCTCAGAATTTTTTACATAGCTCTTCCTATTATATGATAACCATTTGTAAATTAATATTGTAAGAAAGGTATATTGAATCAAAAAAAAATATATATATATATATGCCAAATGACCAGCATTCTTAAAAATCTGCACGATTGCTTAACCATGTCATTGATTCTACCCATTTGAAAACCTGCTGTTGATTTGGCTTTCTCAGTTGAAAGAAATGTATTTAAATTTCTTATCTCCACTAAATTTCCAGAACGCAATAAACGTAGACGGTCAATGACATTTATTGAGACGGGATTAAATATATTTTCAATATTAGTGTAAACCTAATTATAACGAAAACAAACTAACAAATCCATTTGTATCTCACTCAATAGTAAATTTTTTATCATTGTTTGATTTCTGTTTCAAATCAATTTTAACATCTTATGATAAGATTTAGCATTTGTAATCAAAAGCCAAATTTTCAATCTCTGGATTGAAATCCAGAATTTTTGGATTCTCTTTACTGTTTCAAATATTTTTATGTCATGTGCTATACTGTATTTTGAATAAATTTTTCTCTAAGGAAAGTCTTCATGACTTCAGCAGTGTCAAGTTTTGTATCTAAATAGATCACTTATTATCGGGGATGGTACCAGCATTGCTATTAGTACTACGAGCAAATTCTGCTGCTTTACCAGCAGCATCAAATGATAAGTATAAATTTAATAAAACTGTATAATTTTTTGTTGATATTTATAGCAACATTTTTCAGCTATTTATTTCAGTTACTGTTTTAATTATAGCTGTATAGTACTTAACACAACTACAAGTTGAGGAGTTCTGTATACTGATATAGTTACTTTTGTGGCATAGTACTACAGAATTACATTACTAGTGATTTGTAAAAATTTTAACATATAAAATGTAAATGCATGTTTGATGAATTTCTTTCAATGAGATATTAAATGTTTTCTCAAACCTTAGAATGATATTAACTGTGCTGTGTGCAATTTTTATAAAGATAATCCCTCCAATGAAGTATAATTTTTGTAGATGGTGCAGGGGACTCTATTAAATGTAATTCCTGACATATAAATTTAACTATTCAGTTGAAAAAGGCATTTGTTAAAAATCCATGATATGGATTCTGAAAAGCTACC
Source organism: Hofstenia miamia (assembly GCA_900660155.1). NCBI lineage: Eukaryota > Metazoa > Xenacoelomorpha > Acoela > Hofsteniidae > Hofstenia > Hofstenia miamia. The sequence goes on from CABFPE010000026.1 coordinate 1,096,354, forward strand.
GTTTGAGCACACTTGTCAGATTATTTGCTAATTATCAAAGTAAATTACAATAAGATGTAAATGTGAAGCCAGTATCTACCAGTTTCTTGCATACTTGACTAAATTTTTAGCCACCATTTTCAATGCTGTCCAAGAAACGTATAGTGAAATCTGCACACTGAAATTGAAAAACACAAATGTAAATGTTGCTTTTCAACACCTTGTTTATACATTATATTGCATTAACTTCATGAGTAAGTTGCATGCACTTTTGCGTAGTAGCAAGATATGATATTTTTAGAATTTCGGTCATTTTCCACTACTTCAGTCAGACGAAGCTCTGATTTAGCTGAAGTTAAATTGACGATTTGGACTTTACTAAGATTTTTACTTCATACAAAATTATAATCAATGATGGTTTTTATGTCACATCCTAGTTATTAGAGATGTGAGAACATTATCTTAAAAATGTATTTGTCTCTTTAGAATGCGGCACAGCATCCATATATCAATGAAGAAGAGCGGTAGGTATATTCAAGTATGATGTTAGAAAACCTGGTCAAATTAGGTCATCATGTAGTATATTTACACTTTTACTGGGTCTCGCCACATCACCAGGTTCTGATCCCCTCAGATTTGCATGGGTCACCGGGGCATATTTTATCACCCCGTTGCAACTCCGATGTGAATCTTAATGATATGTCCCATTTAATCATTCTGAATAAAAGAGATGTTCCTATTTGACTGTCAAAAAGGCTTAAGGGCAAATTAGAAATTTAAGTGTTCGGTGGGCAGGCAAGTTTAGAGCAATTTAGCGCTTATTAATTTTGCTAGTTTACTTCATCTCAGAAATAACTAAAAATAATCCATATTACGATAATGATTAAAATCAATAGATTTTTGGCATCAAATTGTGCAGAAAGTGTGAACTAAATTGAATTTAGACATGAATTAGATCAGCTCTTTCTAATCGAAAGATGTTTGTGTGCAATCAAAAACTGATAGAATCATCCTGAATCAAGAAATGTATTTCAAGCAATCTAACTAAGTGAAATCCATAATAGTTACATGTATGTAGAAAAATCAATTAAAATACCTAAATACTCACAATTGTGAATTAATATTGGCATGAGCTTAGCTTTTACCAATGTTGTAAACACAATATCAAACAGACTTGTCAACATGACGACATTTCCAAGCTCGGCTCGGCTAGCTTAAATTTTGTGTAAGTGTGGCTCGGCTCGCTACATAAAATCTTTGAATGAGGCTCATTTTAGCTCGGTAATTTTTTTAAAAATATTGTGCTCAAAGAATTTTTTACATAGCTCTTCCTATTATTTAATAAACATTTCTTAAATAAGATTATAGGAAAGGCATACTGACTGAAAAAAAACAAGCAGAACTATAAACTTGCTTTGCCTAAAATAGGCTCGTTTTGGGCTCGTTGTATATCAAATACTGTGCTCATGCTCGGCTCGGCTGGTTAGAAACTCGGCTCGTTGACAAGTCTGATATCAAACATGGATAAGCATGATGGTTCTTAGATATGACATGATTAATTCCATACATGCTAATGAACGTAAGTAAATTTTAATTTGAAAAAAATTTTTTACATTGCTTTACATTTATTGAAATAATTTTATAAATTCATTCTAATGTCCAGTGTAATAAAATTAGTCTAACTCGTTTATATATATATGATGACCCCACATTGACCTAGAAAAAAACATAAAATATTCACACTGAAGTAAACCTCTCTAGCATTTCCGAATTGCAAAATAATAAATAAAGGATCATGTATTGAATTTTCTACAGGACTGCAACTCAATATACGTTACCATAGCGAAGAAAACATTTCGATTTCCTTTCTGGCCTTCAATCGATAGTAATAATAATGAATACCATAACAAGTTTAGTTTACTTTGTTAGTAACTCTCAGTGAATCATTAACACTAATTATAGCTCAATATCACTGATTAATATAGAATTATGGAATATTCAAAGCTTTAATTTTCAAGGCTTATTGCTACGGTACTCTACAATCACATCACAGCATTTTTTATATTGTTCTACAGATATGGTTTTACTTGCTATCAGGCGCGTGGCTTGCATTTGAAATTTAGGGGGGCCATAGCCCCGCAAAGTTCAATAAATTAATCATAGTTTTAATCATATGAAATAGTTGCACATTTTTTCATTGAATTTTTAAAATAGATTGGCACTAGTATTTTATATATTTCAACTAAAATACATTGATTCTAACTTAGTTACAGAATATTAGAATTAATACTATGGAGTTTTGTATCCAGGATGCCAAGAGGAAGGAGGCCCAGTGGGGCAACAGGGAGGGCCATGGCCCCCTGGCCTCCCCTAGCCACGGCCCTGCTTGCTATAAGTAATTAGAAGAGGAATTAAACGTCCATGCATGAAAACTGTTAGATCCTACCTTCGAAATGCCGAAACACTGCGTTTAACTTGAGTCAGAGCAGGAATTATATTTTGCAATGCGCCTCCGTCGAGTATGGAGTACAGAGGAAATCAACCATTGCGCGATTCGAAAATATTCTCAAAAAGCCGTGCAAATCTAAGCAATGCCTACAAAATCCACTCTCCGCAAAAGGATATCTTTTAAATTTGCAATTTAATTGGTAGATATAATTGAAAATCATTCCTACATATAAACCTATTCAATAGCCTTATTTATATTGTCTGGTAAATATGATCAAAATAATTTTCACCTTGGAGTCTAATTAATATTTTAATTTAGATCCTAAAAAATTCTAATTTAGTTTTAACCTTCGAAATCGAATTGAAAATTTGATAAATGAACGTCCCCGTGCATATTATTGTAGCAACGCATGTTGCTTCCACAAAATTTTCAAAAAATCTACAGTAGGGTTTATAACAGGAGTGGCCAACCTGTGGCGCATGCGCCAAATGTGGCGCCTTGCTAGATTAGGAGTGGCGCATTACAACCTTGAAGTAGAGTAGTAGGCGCCAGAGGTGCCGATTATGGTATGGTAGAAAAAAATTCACAGCCATTATAGATGGTGAACTTAAAAATATGGCCATAATGAAAATCCATAAATTTATTGTTACATATACAGAATTTACAGTTGGTTTCAATAAAATTGTTAAATTTAGTGCCATATATCTTATATTTATAATAATTGAATGGGTATAAATATGCATTTTGCAAATATTTTGAACCAAAAAACATTTTGATAAGATAACAATTTTTTAAAGTGTTGCAAAAGTTTAGTAAGCAGCTTCAGCAGATTGTAAACAAATACTAAAGATGAAGTTGTTTTCTATTTGTAATAGTGGACTGACAATTAATTTGTTTGTGGATAACAAACACATTGTGTTCAAAAACAAACAAAAAATAATTTGTATATTTTAAAATTTGTTTCTGAATGTTCCAGTATCCGTAGGCTGTACCATAGATAACTAAATACTAGGTGGATGCGAAACAGAATGTGATTTGTCTTGTTTTGTGTCAAGTGGCGCCCATTGGTTATTTCTAGGCACTTAGTATCCCTCGCTTACACTGCATTATATCACTAAACGTATTCTTGATTTATTCGTAATTATCATGCCACACTGTTGTGTATATAAATGCCGGTCAGGCTATGCTGGTCATAGCGAACTTCATAAGGGAGATGAACCTATTTCCATGCATAAGTTTCCTCATGATGCAGCGACTAGAAAAAAATGGATCTCTCAAATACAGAGAAAGGATTTTACACCGACAAATCGAACTGTTGTTTGCTCTCTGCATTTTGATAGTTGTGATTTTACTAATGAAAGCAAAGACATTCGCAAACGCAGTGGACAAAAGCTAAAGAAGCGACGACTCAAGACGGGGGCAGTTCCCCATTTGTGTTTGGGCCATTATCTTCCAACATCCATGACTAGTAATTCCGTTCGCTATTCTGAAGATGTTCCGTCCTCTTCCAAGAGATTGCAGAATTGTAACAACAGATTAGATGAGGAAATCAACGATTTTATTAAAGCTGATGTGATCAGTAATTTCAATGTTTTGATGGATGTCATTGAACAAACGAATTTTCGGATGCCTCTAAATGCTATCATTAGAAAAAGTAAGGACAGGATAATTTTTTTGTTAATGAAGGATGAAGATNAAATTTGCAAAGACTCTGTTGCCAAGCTCATGAGGCTTGCCATACAGTTTACAATTAAAGTTCCATCATTGGCAGATGACAGATTGATTAGTATTTCTACAGATTGTTAAGTGCACTTCTTGGAACTTGTGCAACATATAGTTCACACAATTTTCCAAAGTAGGTTCATTGTAATCAGGAAACATAACAGAGAGAGGGGTGCTCACTTCACAACCAAACATTGCCTTAAAAGGACTAACCTTGTTGTGGAATGGACTGCATTATTATAAAAGTACTCCACTGCTTCAATGACACATCTCCAGTTTTGGCCTGCTGCTTGGGCAAGGGTGACTCAGATTAATTTAATGACTGTCCAGTTGAGTCTTTCCACAACACAATTTGATTGTGGATGATAAGTGGCATAGATAACTAAATACTAGGTGGATGCAAAACAGAATGTGATTTGTCTTGTTTTGTGTCAAGTGGCGCCCATTGGTTATTTCTAGGCACTTAGTATCCCTCGCTTACACTGCATTATATTCCGCGCACAATTATCACTAAACGTATTCTTGATTTATTCGTAATTATCATGCCACACTGTTGTGTATATAAATGCCGGTCAGGCTATGCTGGTCATAGCGAACTTCATAAGGGAGATGAACCTATTTCCATGCATAAGTTTCCTCATGATGCAGCGACTAGAAAAAAATGGATCTCTCAAATACAGAGAAAGGATTTTACACCGACAAATCGAACTGTTGTTTGCTCTCTGCATTTTGATAGTTGCGATTTTACTAATGAAAGCAAAGACATTCGCAAACGCAGTGGACAAAAGCTAAAGAAGCGACGACTCAAGACGGGGGCAGTTCCCCATTTGTGTTTGGGCCATTATCTTCCAACATCCATGACTAGTAATTCCGTTCGCTATTCTGAAGATGTTCCGTCCTCTTCCAAGAGATTGCAGAATTGTAACAACAGATTAGATGAGGAAATCAACGATTTTATTAAAGCTGATGTGATCAGTAATTTCAATGTTTTGATGGATGTCATTGAACAAACGAATTTTCGGATGCCTCTAAATGCTATCATTAGAAAAAGTAAGGACAGGATAATTTTTTTGTTAATGAAGGATGAAGATCTATTGAACTTCATAGGAGTGCATTGCGGGATTTCTATCACAGATGACCTCAGATTTTCCCTACAGTTTGCAGATAATCGTAAGTTAATACTGTAAAATTAGCTATGAATTAATTAACCTAAGTAATTGTATATAGATAAGAATGTTACTATTTACGCAATATGTTATATTTTAATTGTATAATATTTCAAAATATTTAAATGCTAGACTCCAGCTGCCATTATTTGAAATTTAGTCTTAATATAATTTACTGATGTTAAGCATTGAAAATTTTGTCTATGCTGTATCCAATATATCCTTATTTAGTTACATTGGTGTCCATTACTAATTGTGTGGCCTCAAACAATTTGATATCTTTAAGATTTAACTTTTTCGCAGTTTTAATTATATTCAGTGATATATTGCATTGCTATTTTTAGGTAAATGTCACAATTATGTTAAAGTAATGAAATGTGCTGATAAAATCATGTATATATCAGATCTTGAAAATCTTTTGGCATTTTTAAATAATTTGCAATTCGTTGATTCATCACCTATAGATTCTTTGATAGCTGCATGTGAAGAATGTCTGAGCCATGATACAAAGATTACTGATTTTCAACAACATCTTGTTACCTTTTTTGAGGATCAACTAAAATTAACTCAAATGACTCCTTTACACAGGAGATATTCTAGTAATACACTTATATTCTCCTGCTTAATTCACGCTTATTCTAACGCAGCTTATCAACAGCTTAGTAACTACTTTATAATGCCTACATCAAGATGATTGCAGAAACTTTCTTTAAATCTTTCATCCAATAAAATTGACATGTCAAAGTATCTTGGAATTCGATCCTGAAAAATTGAATCATTTCAAAGGAATGTTATGGTGATATTTGATGAAATGTATACATCAAAACGAATTGAATATTCGAATGGAGAACTTGTTGGATACACTGAAAATGGTGAGGTCGCCATAACAGTGCTTGTATTTATGGTGAAATCTCTAGCTAGTGACTATCACGATGTCATTGGAATTCATGCTGTAAAGAGTCTTACAGCGAACATGTTGAATGAGTTTTTAATGAATGCATTAAGTTTGGCTTCTAAATATTTTACAGTTTTAGCAACGTGTTGTGATGGTTTGAGTGTCAATCTTAATTTGTATCAACAATTGCGAACACAGTATAAATGGACTGCTGATGAAACAGAACAACTTTCTAAAATTAGGAATCCTCTTAACCCCGAACACTCTCTATTCTTACTTTTCGATTCTGTGCACCTTATTAAAAATTTTGTTTACAATTTTATCAATTACGGAAGTCTTCAAGTTCCGGAGTTTATTAGTTTGGGAATTGATAGTGCTGTGCCTCAATTTAACCATATTCGCCAGCTCTATCGGAAGGAGAGTGGAAAGCCTCTGCGTCTTGCTCACAGACTTAATGCTATTTCAATCAATCCAAACAATCTCCAAAGAACTTCTGTGAGACATGCACTAAACATTCTCCACGACTCAACAATTCTTGGTCTTAAGAATAATGGTTTTAATGAGACTGCACATTTTATTGAAAAACTTGGGATTCTGTGGAAAATACTGAATGTCAGAACAACATCAATTGGATATAACAAGCGAGATGAGAATTTGTTCTACATTTCTGCTAATCATAAATCACAAATTGAGAATCTACTGTTATGGAAGCAGTTTTTTTCAATGTGGCATAGCAGCGGTTTAAGAGGCTTTTCAAAACAAACATTTCATGTTGCGATTGTTGTTTGTGAAGGAATTGCTTACCTAAGTGAGCATTTATTGGAAAAGGTAGGTTTTAAATACGTTCTCACGGGACATATGAATTCAGATAAAATCGAACGTCGCTTTGGATGGTATAGGAGCTTAAATGGATCTGATTACTTTGTATCAGTTAAGCGAATATTGGAAAGTGAGAAGAAGATTAGAGTTTTGTCACTTTTACGTGATAATGCTTTGCTACATGCAGATGTTACGCTTGAAGACTCTAATGAACTAAAAAATTCTTCTTTTTTGCAAGACAATGTAATCATGGTAAATTTGGATGACCTTAATGAAGATGACATGGGTAGCTTATACTATGTTTCTGGCTGGGCTGCAAGAAAGTCTAGAGACAATATTAAATGTCATGATTGTGCAAAAATGTTAATTAGTGGTGAGGAAGAGCAGATTCTAAATGTTCCAAAACAATTTTATGAGCTTTTCACGGATTTGGATAGAGGTGGGCTGGTAAAACCATCACAATATTCGTTTACTCTGTGTGGAATTTGCTATTTGTTCTTCCAGCAAATAACGTCTAATATTGAGATGCGAAATATTTTTTTGAGATGTGAAATATTTTTCTCCTTAATTCTAATCATAAAACAGTTTTTACTAATCTTGTACTTGACAAAATGCAAAATTCTCATCTCAAATATCTTGTGTCACTTAAGTGTTGCAAAGAGTCCATTGCTGCTATATTTATTGGAAAAATATTTAATTTATTTGCTAAGAATTTTATTAAAGATGCTTTTGTAAAGAACAAGTTATTTTCTCAAAGAAAGCTTAATAAATTTTAATTTTGTTTGTATCTAGTATCTAAATACCTATTGCATATGCTTTGAATTATTAAATTCGATGTATTGTTTAAAAATCTTCCTGTTGAATAATTATTATATTTCATATTTTAAATGGGCGCCACTTGTCAAATCAGTAATTTGGTTTCGCGTCCACCTATTATTTAGTTGTCTATGGCTGTACACATAATTAAATATAGTTGTGCTTATTTCTATAAACCTGACTTCTTTATCTGATATTAGATTTACGTACATGTACATACTAATTAAATATACTACATATGTTTGTAAAAAGTTTTCACAAATAGACGGCAATATAAAGGTTTTGTGGCGCATCTGAGCCTGTGTACTTAAAAAAGGCTGGCCACCCCTGGTTTATAATATAGGGTTTGAAATCTCGAAATAGTTTCGTCCTCGGAATCATCTGAATGCAGTGGCGTACGTAAGGGGGTCATGGTGGAATGTCCCCCCGTTCGATTTTTAAAATTGGTTTTGATTGGCTAAATCAAAATATTTTCTGAAAATTTTAAAAAGTTTTAAAAACAAAGGTGCTGAATTGGATTTTTAGAACTATTTTTGTAAAATTTTCACATTTTGATCATGAAATGTCCCCCGTCAGGAAATCCTGCATACGGCCCTACCCAAATGCATGTAAAACCGGCACGATCCGAATACGCATTTCAAATTCTCAACTAGCATAAAACGGACAAAGGCTGTTTTATACCAGTAAAAAAACGCATTTGAAAAAAATTGCAGTAGTATAACCGAATTTATTTTAGCTGAAACATTAAGTGACGATGCGATCAGTTTGTTCTAAAACACGCAAATGAATTTTTTGATGGCAGGAAACCCGCAGTTATTCTTCCCACACCATCCAATGGGTTAACTCGGCCACCTACCTTCTTTTATATGCATATGGTGGTTTAAGACTACAACCAAATGTAATTGCATTCTTAAATGAAAAAGACAGCTTTGTAGTGTCTTCTTGACTATACTGTACAAGCAAATATATACAATCTTCAAATTTTGTTTATTAAGTAATATAACTAAGGTTACACATTACAATTATATAAATCATTTACGTCCACCTGTTTAATAAACTGAAATATTTATAAGTAATAAATTTATGCAAACATTCAAGCAGTTTATGAACTTCATATAAAAAGAAAATATATAAACTCTGACAAATAAATTATTTAAAAAATCTTCCATGAGCTTAATGTCTCTATTTGGTCAGCTGTATGATTCAAGCGAGAAAAACATGGTGGTGCGCTCATCATAAATAAACCTAATAAGATCCATACTGTGGTATTGATTCGCATTAAGGACGGAACTTTAAAGACCTTCCTAATGTTTTGAATTAAAACATGGGGATACTTCAGGCTTGTTGTTTGGACTGAGATTTCCACCTGTTCAGGTAGACGTAGAAGTATGGCTTTGATAGGGCTCTCAATTAACACTGAAAAAATTGTTTCTTTAACTCTAAGCTTCATTGTTTATCCTGAATTGGCCTAACAATAGATTTACTATATTCCTAGAAACTGACTTTGAGTTATAAGACAAGCATGGCAAAAAGACTTACTTGTTCTATCTATTACTTGCAATTAAACTGACTTGGAATTAAGTCAGTGAAGCAGGGAAAAACTTAATCTGGTCCCAGTGACATTTAACAGGGATAGAGACAGAACTTTAACACACTTTCCAATATAAGTTAGGTACAGATGTATAGTAATAAGCACATTTAAAGTGGAATATATTTGAAACAAACCAAAAAACTATAGTATAATTGTCAACTGCTGGTTAGCGCTTTAGCAGTAGTGTTAAATCACGTAAGTATTTAATGTCATATCATTTTAAACAACGTTAACAATATTATCACACATGCTAATATTTCTTACTAGTCTTGTATTCATTCTAAATGTATACATAAAAACATAAAGGAATAACTTGAGAGATTAAAGAGGTATTAATAAATGCAATGAGTTTCAAAAGTTGAAAAAAATCTAATTGTAGTCCTTATTATTAGTTTTTGTGTCCATTATGAGGACAGATATTGACGTCTTTAAGACGACTATAAATGTTGACATAAGGACGTCCAAAGACAACTTCGTGCTACTAGGGTATGACCATAGCAGACATTTTTGCACGGGCATAATATGGGCCTGAAAATTTTGTGTACAGGCCTGTTTACATTAATAGCCAGGGCCGCCTGCGCTTCTGCCGCCAAAATAACACATTGCAGGCCTAAAATATGTTTAATATTAATTCAGAAAAATGCAACACAGACCCAAATAAAAATGTAAAATGAGTCCAAGCATAACTGATCATTACGGACCATCTAAAAGGATATGCAAACCTAATTACAAATAAGGTTAGACTTAAATTTTTTAAACTATTTGTTACAGCATCTTCGATCAAATCACTGTGTTTTTTAAGAGCATATGCTCATGTGATAGCCAAATTTTGAATATTAAGCAATCATTACCAAATATATTTGTCGTTTTAAAATACAATGTTACGAAACACAGTTTATGATTGGTCTTATAAAATTAAACACAAAATGCTAATGCATTCATTCTTTCGAATTCTCCTGAACTAGTTATAAAATAAATTAATACTTGCTAATTATGTGTTTAATTAAGTAAAATAAATTCCAACCTTTTAACTTTCCCACTAAATTTATAATTGAGATATATTTAATCAACAATGGCGGATTTTCACTAAAATTTAAATTTAAATATTTTTAGTCAAATTTTTTTAATTTAGTTTAAATTCTTCAAAAATAATAAATATTTAATAAATTTTGCAGAAACTCACTGTCTCTTTCTTGGGAGGTGATGTCACTACCTTTTGATTTTCCAGAAATTCATCTTACAAAGTAATAGTTTTATGAATCAAAAGGTAGTGACATCATCTGAACAAAAAAGAGACAGTGAATTTCTGCAAAATTTAGCAAAATATTTTTATTGGTTTTTTATTTTTAAGGAATTTAAACTAAGTTAAACATTTTTGCCAAAAAATATTTAAGTTCAAATTTTAGCGAAAATCCCCATTCAAATTGTGCCATTGACATTTATTGAATCAAATACAATAAAATGTGTCACTCCCTTGTCCATGTACTGCTTTCGGTAGACACATAATATACATTGCAGGATCATGCACGCATGTTGCGTACAAATAGTTGTGTAAGCAGTGGTGATTTTTTGAAATTATTCACCTTGAACCTTAGGTATAATAAGGTATTAGTGGAACCGGATTATATATTTTTGCACAAAAATTTATGGGTTAACAGCATTTCAAGTCTTAATAAAAATGTAAATTTAAATCCGCAAAAACATATTGCAATAATCAATACATAAATGCTAAAACATTTTGGTGGCAAAAACTGCAGTTGGCGATATTCGGTAATAAGCCATACAGGCTGTAAGGTGTAAAATATTTGAACTTGCTAGCCTTCCAGTAATCGTCACTGCAACCTTCAAGAAAAATGCATCATATTTCGTGAAGGTCTTAAGGTTAGCATGTTCTTCATCTGTTGATGCTTCACTATCCAATAAATCCAGAAGTCAATTGAATGCAAAGTACATCAAGACGAGCGTCTCGCTTTATTATATTTCTCTTAAATCAGGAGCATAGCAGGGTTTTCTGACGACGGGCGACATCTTAGACATGATCAAGTGCCAGCGATCAAATGCTAAGAATTTTTTGAATTAATCAAGCAAAGTTAATTTTGAAAACCTGACGGGGGACATTCTACCATGTCCCTCGCTAGTGTACGCCACTGGTTAAGATACTAAAATTAGCCATTTGTATTTCATTCTATTTATTTTAAGTAAATATACGATTCTCTCTCCTTCGGAGTCGGAATAGCGATCATGACGGCTCAACCTATGATATTTTAATTTTTGCGCAAGCACTACTGTACACAGTGAATTTCAGTACCTATTAATTACGTAATGCGTTGATTGATATTCGCATATCCATTTAGTGCACCAATAAGGTTAATTCAATTGTGGTGCATTTATGGTATAATGTTAACCTTAATTTGAAAGATTGCCATGTATGTCACATTTCATATAAATCGTTTTTATCACCAATCAACATCAGTTATTGAGCTATTTTGGCTAACCTATGACTAAGTTTGTAGTTATAGGTAGGGGTTGTCTCTGGTAGCAACCCTCCTTTTCATCTCTTGGAGAAAATATCCGTTTATTTCTATTCAATTTTTGAACACATCTGCCAATTTACATCAACTATGAGAGTTTTCAGAAACAGGTGTGATCCAGGGCTGTAAATTGGTCGGGTTATATTTCTTGCTAAATATTTGGATTGGGTTGGGCTGGATCAAATAATAAAACTATAAAGAAATGTATATCAATATGGTAGGTAAATATCCTAAAGCGTTATGGATGCACACTACAGTAGAGTTATATAGTGTAAACTTCTCAGATTTCAAAATAAAATCATTTTATGTGTTACTTTTCAAACGTTTTTATGAATCATTTCATAAAACAAACGCCTATAGTAGAATTGAAGTTGTAGTTGGGTATATTTTGATAACTTTTCGACAAAAAATAGGGTAAGGTAGATTAAGAGCTTATCATACATTGGGTTGGACCAAACTAAATTCAATTAAGGTCAGTCGCACAATTGTTGATTAAATACATCTCAATTAGAAATTTAGTAGGTACGTAAAAGGTTGGAATTTATTTTAGTTAATTAAACACATAATTAGCAAGAATTTATTAATTGGTATGAACTAGTTCATGAGAATTCCAAATAATGAATTTATTAGGATTTTAACAGTGTTTAGTTTTATGAAATAAAATTGCGCAACATTGTATTTCAAAACATCAAAAACTTTTGGTAATGAAACAAAAAAAAGGTTTTATATCAGCAATGAAAGGCTGTTTAAATTCAAATAGAATGCTTTTTGTCATTTAAGATGTTTAAGTTTTCAAATTTATTTTTTCTCGTTGTGTATATTTTCAAATGTCAAAGAAACTATTAGGTCCAAACCCAGGCCAAGAAGGACCAGGCTGGATGAAGTTGTGACGCATCACAATTACAACTCTGCTCTCTATTCCTAAGATACCAAATTCAACGTGGCTAGATTAAAAATAAGCCGGGGTCAGCTGGATCTGATCAATTAATTGAACCTTGGGTGAAGGGAGAATATGGGAGATTTTTAAAAAAATGGAATTTTCATTAAAAAATGTTGAAATATTTTCATACACAGTACTTCAGGCATAAAAATACTCTTCAACAGAACATTTCAAGGGAGAGTACATTCATCAATCGATATGTCAACGTGTCAAATATTTGAAAATCTGAAGAAAGCACCAAAGTTGAAAAGCCACGTACTGTTAAAAGTAACGTGATATCTCTTATAGCAGTACTCAAGTTTTGTTTGGTAACAAGAGTTGTTCATTAGGTATTTGAAAAATACCATAAAAAACAAGTAAACACTTGAGTTTGAGGTAATGCTCAGATAGAATGTTCGGAAGAATGAATCTTAGCTGGTATTAAATTTATTTTCACATTGCAAATTTATTAGTTTCCCCATTCTTTTAGAACTTGTTGGTTTCTATTGCAATAACATTCAAAACAGAAGCAAGCTGCATATTTAACATATAAATTGTCATCACCAGCTTTATTTGATAAAAACCCAGCAAGGATCAGGCATGAAATTGCAAAGAATGCAAAATTATTCTTCTCATTTTCACAGCACACCCTTACAAAAATATCAAAGCTATTTCTTTAGCATCCCTATTTCTAAAATTTCCACTAAAATAATATATATATATATATAGTATATATATATATATATATATATATATACAGTATATATATGTACAGTATATATATATATATATATATACAGTATATATATGT
>CABFPE010000026.1:1132541-1162580 GCA_900660155.1 Hofstenia miamia
TATATATATATATATATAGTCCAAACCGATGTGTATTATCTTGATTGATAATATATTTTGATGGCCTAAAATAAAGTGTTTCAGATATTGCACAATTTCAGTTTCAAAGGCAGCCAATTTTAAAGAAATCAATTTTCTCTGAAATAGCTCAATGAAGATTCAAATAAATGGTGTCACAGAACTTAAATATACATGTCTCGCAAAAACTATTATATGACAAAATTGAAGTATTTTCTCATGAATCAACTATCCAAGCTGCCGGATGTGGACAGAGAAATCAAGAACGCTGCCAATATTTATCATTAAAAAATTCATAAAATATGTTGAAGAGCACCTTTTATTTGCATATAATTATATCATACATACATCAGAATTCTCTGCAGTTCTAAAGAAGTCAGACAACCCAATCCCCAAGAAAGGTGATCCGAAATTTGTCATTCATTATGTTGTTCAACTAAACTGTGCTGAAACTGCTCAACCGAACGTTCGAAATATGCCAATAACACGTGAACAATGCTCGACAACTTTACATATTAAAATACCTTTCTAAAAGCTTTTTATTAAATATTTTCATATTTCAAACAAACAGCGGCATTCGTTGCTCTCAGCAAATTTTGAAATATGATTTATAGCTTGTGAAATACTAAAACAAAATCCCCAATAATGCATAGGGCGCACAAGAAAATCAGACAGTTTGATTTTAATCAGCAAATATGTCCTAGTTATTAAAAAGATGGTTGGATAATTTCTAATGAAATCAAAAGATGTCCTGGAAATAATTGCAAAGATATTGTGCGCACTTCTTGCATTAAATGGGATGTTGGTTTGTACATCAAATATTTTGTTGTTTCACATTTGGTAATGTAAATTACTAGCGTTGCCAATGGCAACACAGGTTCTTTTGAGATTTACAAATTAATAACCGTTTATTTTTAAAATTAATTAATATAGTTCTTAGCATACTTCAAACTGTCTATTATTACAGATGTAAATTAAATATAACAACTCAGGATAATTCAGGCTAAGGTAGTTATTTCTGAAGACGTAGAGAAATACAAAGACCGAATTATATTTAAATTATTAAGTTTTACAACTTAGATGTTTTGGATTTTGCATATAAAGGAAAATATATCAAAAATGCTGCATTGTCAACGATTAATTCCATTGTAAACTAAGACGTATGAGGTTAAGTCCAAATTCTACAAACGATTTATTCATTGACACAAGTACAAAAATAAATTATACAATTTCGAATTAACCTACCAAGAACTACCAAAACGACTAACCAGGGCATCTTGTGTTGCTAAATCTATTCGCACCTTCTTTCTCATGTAGAATATAGGGCAATCACGACTAAAAGTAATGTATTCAAAGAAGGTTATAACATTAAATTCTTCGAGACCAAGCATTATTACAAATCAGAAAATGAAGTCAACAAAAGAAATTCAATGTAATTGAGATTAATATCTATAACAATGCATATTAAAATTTTTTATTAAAATTTTAACTTATCAATTAACATGAGTACTACACGAAAACAATTGATAACTACTGAAGTAAAAGAAAAAAAAATATTTTTTTTTAAATTTTCATGTGAATTTCAAATAATTATTATAAATTCATGCTCAAATATATAATGGAAAACATCTTAAAATATTCAATACCGTTTTTTACTAACACCCACTAATCGTGAGAAAACCCTGCTATTCAACTTCAACACTAGCAAGTGGTTTCATCAAATAAACACTATCTGATAAGGAAAATTGATGCATGTTTGACTTCAGTCAATTTAATCAAAATAATATTCGATGCTATTTTTGGAATATAATTGTGCAATAGATAAGTGAAAATTCGAAGATGAGCGAAAACATTAAAACAAAATATTACTTTGTACAAATTACTTCTTCGTGAAGTGAACCTTGACAACGCTGACATTGCGTCCACAAGCGCGAAAACTTTTCTTCTAAGGCACTTAAGCTGTTAATCTAAATTTCCAAATATAATTCTTAGAATTGTAATAATTTAATACCTCTCGTTGATATAAAGAGGCCTCTTTTGGCTTACAATGTTCACAAACTGCTTGTAAAGAACTTGGTAACACAGCTTTGCATCCAATGCAAGTGGACTTCTTAGTCACAAACCCACACAATCCTCCAACTTTAGCGCTCTGCACAGACTTGATTAAAGTATGTTCCCCTTCTAATCATTAATTTACTATTATCAAAATTGCAAAAGAAAATTTATAATAGAGATTAAAACAATTCATTAGTTTAACAAATTTATCTTCATTTCCTAACGTTGAGAACATCGCAAGCCATTACAATCTATTAAATTTTAACGTAGAAAATCTCTTATGAAAGAGTGGTCTTAGCAAATACAATAATCAAATTGAACAAACAGTGTTGTATTGAATTAATTAAGAAGTGAGTGTGATTTTATATTACAGACTCCAAAATTGTGTAATACTTCAATTAACTACTTTTGTTAATGTGGAATACATTTATAAATTACAAAGATTTTAAATCTTAAAGTGACTTTCAAATGATTTATACCTAAATTACATTATTAGAAAGACATGATATTGATTTTAAAACCGTTGCAAAAGCTTTCCTTGAAAAAATACTTAAACAAGTTATTGTAAATTGTTTAAAAAGAGCAACGAAGTGAGGCAATCTCAACATCCCCTTCATTAACAAAATTTTATTAATACACTAAAGTCAAGAGAGTCTAGAACAACCATTCTACATGATTTACTAAAAATGCAGCATTAAGGTATTTTTTTATGGGTGGTTGTGAAATAAAACTTACTCAAGAGTTCAGACTCCGCCTTTTCATCTCCAATGATAGGCTCGAATATTCTCAATAAAGGCTTTGCTATTTGATGCTCCAAATAATAAGCTGTATCAATTGAAATTCCATTCTCCAAAATATACATTGGATCCTAAACAAACTTAAAGTCGAATGTTGATTAATGAAAATACCTCAGCTTTTTCATAGACTGCTTGGCCCTTGGTTCCCGAGGTAACGACGTATGGGATTCGATCACCAAGCGAAGGCGCACTGCCGGGATCGCGTTTCTTCATTCTATTTCCAAACACATTATAACCATCATTAATATAATTAGCTAGGGGGCTCTGAATACTAGCTTTTTCGGCTTTTGGTATTCAGCATCGCAAGGGGGGTGGGAGTTATTGCGTTTAATTAGGGACATTATAATGAAACACGCTGAAAGTGTAGCTATAGTCAACATGACATAGTAATTAGAACGTGAGTTTGAAACAGTCGTTCTCAGTGATCTCCAATTAAATTAACCGTTTAACAATTTAGTTAAATAAAAGTTATGTAAACGCAATAGTTTAACTGAAAATCAGTTTATACTCGACACAAAAATAATCGTATTTTCAACTGTGTTTGCTGCGTTTTCAATTCGAATTATGATTAGGCGTGGGGGTCACCCTGTATTTTGATAGGTTGGTTTGCATTGTGGAAATAATGAAAATCGAACTGCCTCAGAGTTCTTTGAAAGTATTCCAATTCCAGGAAAATCTTCAGTCTAATAACAACCCAATAGACGACGCTTTTGTATTTCTGGGATTCAGAACATTAGAATTAGTGTTTGTTCATCTCACTGTAAAACGAGTACTTCAGAAATGTAGCCTGAAAATTGACAATCTGAGACAAGCTTTCAAGTACTTTGCAGAGCACTTTCAGAGATTTAACTTCGTTTACTTCCATCACATGGTAATGCTGAGGGTTGTTTTTCAAACCCTACGCCCATTAGGGTAATGATTGTTTTGTATTTTGATGATTTCAAGAAAAAACACTAAAACAGTGAGAAATAGTGCGAGCATCTTGAAAAAGTCATAATGATCTTAAACTTTTATTAGCCGAATTTTTTTATTATTTTCAGATTCAAACTAAAATTGGCAGCACTAATATGAGCTGAAGAAATTTGAATTATTGTTATTCAAGTAGCCACTCCAATAACTACCCAATTGAGAACATTATTCTCATCCTCATTTGAGAGCACAATGCTCTCGAAAAATGCGAACATATATCTGTGAATGTAGCAATAAAGCTTTATTACTAAATTTTTATTGAAAGAATAATGTTTAGAAATGGCGAATGTCAATGTTTTGAATGATATAAAACGATCTTCCAAAATTTCATCCGGTCAGCAGTGATTGATATACATGTCTATATTGTCAAGAGCATGCTCATATATATTTGTGAGCACCAGATGTGAAGCAACGCAATTGTTATCATTGAAAAACCTCTCTATGAAATTCCGTATCTTCTTTCACCATCCTCCATGACAAGCAGCTGGTGGGCCACTTGACCCAATATGTTAAAATTTATACATTATGAAGCAAATATTACTTAAGAAGTTCACCGGTGTTGGGTAGTCTGTGAAATGTTGCACATTGTGAAACTTCAGAAATGAGTTGATCAAATGCATGAAAAAATTCTTTCAAAAAGGTAGTATGCCAAAGTAAATTTGTCGCCCTGACTGTAATTTGTGGAAAGTTTGGTTTAATTGAGCTTGAGCCCATCAGCAAAATCAACTGGCTAGTTAACATAGAACCAGTGGAGCGAATTCTTATATATTCTATGTCTAACTAACATTACATAGTGATTGACAAGTCTTTTAAGAAATAAAATTATAACATCATCGTAACGTACACCAGTGAAAGTCGTAGAAACTTATTCTCGGTGAACCATACGAGCTTAAGACCAACTATTTGCGACTAAACCACCTTTTATAACGTTTTTGTTATTGTGAAAACTTTGTAGCAAAAAAATTTAACTGATAAACAGTTCAGCTCAACAATTAATTTTTGAACTGTAAACACTTGAATTTACAGTTTAATACTATTTAACTGGGCATCACTGGTGTTTCTGAATTCAACTTTTGAACTATTATAGAGGGAGTGAATATAAGATTATAAAACTTGTAGCGAAGTGTACAATTATAAAGACTGATTAGTTCGGACTTAGACTCCAGAGTAGACCACTCTAAGAGTTTATAATGAGAAATTGTATAATGTTGAGATTTAAAACTCAACGGAAACATCGTTTTGTGTTTTCACGCAACATAAGAAAATTATAAACTAATATTCCGCAAAGCGATAGAAGTTTGCTATTTGATATTTTAAAATAATTCTAGGTAAATGGATAATCAGACCCAATGAGATTATATCGACCTAAAATTGTTCTTGATGATTTAAAAATATTGTTTATATCTAGAACAAGAAGATTTGGAAGTAAGATGCGATAAGAAGTCCAGTAAGATATTACAGAAGAAACGTGTCCAAAACGTGTGCAATAAAACTATGACGTTTTACTTAAAAAAACTTAAACATTAATAATAACGAGATCACTTAGAATGCAAATAGAAGAAATTTATCAACAGTTAATAATGTAAGGTGTTTGCAAAAAATGAATACCTCTTGGCTAGTTCAACGTGAGGGAGTTTGGATTTGTACTCATTGCCAGACTGTGTGAGCTCCTTAGTTATGATTAACTGCGCAAGATCCACACGATTGCAGAGCAAATCGGAAATAATTTGCTTTGAATATTCAATTGCGGCTTTCGGATCCCTAAAACAAAAATCGGTTTCCATCAAGAAATATCGAAAAATTCTAAAATTATAATTCAAGAAATCAAAAGCGTTTAAAAATGGAAGAGTCAGCAAACCCATGATTGGGATCTCCTGTAGGAAATGACCTCCTCAAACAATTTAGTTCAAAATTGTATTGCATCTCCATGAATGATTATAACAAAACAGCTATATACTGTGCCGCTAAAAAGTCTGAGACCAAAGGTGAAAAATCGATTTTTGTTGAGCAGGCACAAAGCTAAGGAAAATATTCAATGAATAAATTTGTTGGTTGCTGAAAATGTTGTATTAGACAGCTAGTTCTTATAATGCATTTTCAATATTTTACATGCAGGCTCCTAGCTTTCAGCAAGGGCTTTAGGTCTTCAGGGTATTGATTTTACCAATGATGCATAGTAATCTGCTGGGATATGTTGGGTCTTCAGGGTATTGATTTTACCAATGATGCATTGTAATCTGCTGGGATATGTTGGGTCTTTCAAATCATCAAATGATGTATGATGCCTCTCAGCAAGATGAATTTTCATGTTTCAACAAAGTTCAAATCTGACGAGTTGTCAAGCCATTTGATTGCATTTGACATTGTTTAATAGACACCAGTTTTGAGAGAGGATAGCCCATTCACCATACAATGGCATACAAATCTGCTCTCGAATAAACTGCTAAAAGCGTGAGAAAGTGCATGTAGTAAGTAATTCATTACATAATAAGCTAAAGGACATCTCTGTTAATAATACTTGAATTTACATAGTTGGTATCAGACTTTTTAGCGGCACCGTCCGTTACATTTTCTGGAATACCATTTTCCAAATGATTCCCAAGAGCTACTATAAATATTTCAGGGGCAAAGGCATACCCAAGGGGGTGTGGTTAGGCAGCCGCCACCCCCTCTCAAGGGAGGATAAGGTTGTCAATGTTAATGGTCCGGGCGGGCATGGATAAAGAATAAAAAAAGTTTAACCACCTCTTATGGAAACTTATTAGCAGTTTGTTTTTAAATGATAAAGAAAACCACTAAAAGCTTATTTATACTTCAATATTCACATAAACCTTAAACATGTAATAGGTGATGGATACGAGGGGGAGCAGAGTGGGGACAGCCGTCCTCCATGTTTAGCTAACAGATAAGAATATTGAAGCAACTTAGTAATTAAATTCTATGTTTTCCGTAATAATAACAGACGCATACTACATTGCTTATTTAACATTCTTATATAAAATTTAAATGAACAAAGGGCATGAGGTAATTTAATAAATCGTGAAAAATTTTATTACAAAAATTATTTTTATACCATTTGTCCACCATCGAACAGTAAAGCTCAAAAAGTAAATTTTTGAATACCCTAATATATATACAGGGTGCGTAATATGTTTAGAAACATGTTTATTTATTAGTCTAAAAAATGACCAATCAAATACAGGATAGAGATAAAATAGAAATAATTACTATTTTCGATACGTGTTTACATTCAACGGTTGATTTTTGCTTTAGACTTTCTTTCCTTTAATTGGTGTCAAATTGAACAAAAACGAGCTGCCAATGTTGAATTGTATCAATGTGGAAAACGCCAATATGAAATATTTCATGCACTTAAGCAGCATAAGATTAGTAGAAGTATTATTTCCAAAACAATAAAGCGGTATCAGAAAATGGGGAAATTGGAAAATGGACCCAAGTCAGGGCGTCCTGTAACTGCAGCTACAGCAAAATTGAAGAAGACTGTTGCTAGTCGAATTGGTCGAAACCCACACAGATCGAATAGAAAAATGGCAAGACAAAAGTTAGTGAAGGGACCATTCGAAAGGTCGTAAAGAAACAGCTGGGCTATAAGTCATTAAGGTTTTCCAAGCGACACTTCCCGTTTTTAATGGAAACGTTGATGTCGGCCTAGCCGCAGGATCAGACGAACGTTTATCTGAGGATATGCGTTTGCCAGTTGCATTTAATAAAGATAGGCAGGTGGCAGCCACAACTGCTGCGGNTGCTTGCACTGCGATTGTTTTGAGCGGCTTAGCCCGCAATTCCAATGGAGTCCCAGATGGAGACTGGGTGGAGTGTAGAGATGAGACCATCTCCGAAGTCCAAGCTGAGGGTATAGAACACATTAAAAAATTTTGCGAACCTTCGAAACTTCGAGTAGCGTTAGGGTTAGTTATATCGACGAAAGTCACCTTTTACGCCATTAATCACCATACAGGCACAATAATGAATGAACTCTCAGGATACGTGAACAAGTAATTTAAAATGTTCTATTCCACTATGACTAATGAGTATAAAGTCAAATTCGTCCACGCTTTGGGGCACTATGCTTCAACACGTTATGTCTTTGAAAAACTAGGCATCGATAACGTAATTGCAACTGTAGACCCTTTTCATGAGCAACCCACATTTGGATTCGAAGTCAGCGATGACATTGCTTTAAGAGTTGCTGGATGCCCAGCAGGGCTCGCCAGAGTAGGTGTAGTTTTAGCAGCTTTCCGAGCCGTATGTGTCTCTGCTTACCTTTCTTACTTCCCTGAATTCCCTGATTTACAACCTTTACTTTAACTGCATCAAGAGTTCAAAGATATAAAGAAATGTAGACGCTCAGCAATTTGGGCCCCATACGTGTTTGACAGTAGAGAGACCAGGACAGACTGGCTCAGCATCGCGGACAGTGTTATCGGGCGTTTAGGGACCTATATNCATTTGTCCACCATCGAACAGTAAAGCTCAAAAAGTAAATTTTTGAATACCCTAATATATATACAGGGTGCGTAATATGTTTAGAAACATGTTTATTTATTAGTCTAAAAAATGACCAATCAAATACAGGATAGAGATAAAATAGAAATAATTACTATTTTCGATACGTGTTTACATTCAACGGTTGATTTTTGCTTTAGACTTTCTTTCCTTTAATTGGTGTCAAATTGAACAAAAACGAGCTGCCAATGTTGAATTGTATCAATGTGGAAAACGCCAATATGAAATATTTCATGCACTTAAGCAGCATAAGATTAGTAGAAGTATTATTTCCAAAACAATAAAGCGGTATCAGAAAATGGGGAAATTGGAAAATGGACCCAAGTCAGGGCGTCCTGTAACTGCAGCTACAGCAAAATTGAAGAAGACTGTTGCTAGTCGAATTGGTCGAAACCCACACAGATCGAATAGAAAAATGGCAAGACAAAAGTTAGTGAAGGGACCATTCGAAAGGTCGTAAAGAAACAGCTGGGCTATAAGTCATTAAGGTTTTCCAAGCGACACTTCCCGTTTTTAATGGAAACGTTGATGTCGGCCTAGCCGCAGGATCAGACGAACGTTTATCTGAGGATATGCGTTTGCCAGTTGCATTTAATAAAGATAGGCAGGTGGCAGCCACAACTGCTGCGGTGTGGGCTTATAAAAAGTGCGGCAAGAATGACGACGTAGCTGAGTACTATGTATCTGCTTGCACTGCGATTGTTTTGAGCGGCTTAGCCCGCAATTCCAATGGAGTCCCAGATGGAGACTGGGTGGAGTGTAGAGATGAGACCATCTCCGAAGTCCAAGCTGAGGGTATAGAACACATTAAAAAATTTTGCGAACCTTCGAAACTTCGAGTAGCGTTAGGGTTAGTTATATCGACGAAAGTCACCTTTTACGCCATTAATCACCATACAGGCACAATAATGAATGAACTCTCAGGATACGTGAACAAGTAATTTAAAATGTTCTATTCCACTATGACTAATGAGTATAAAGTCAAATTCGTCCACGCTTTGGGGCACTATGCTTCAACACGTTATGTCTTTGAAAAACTAGGCATCGATAACGTAATTGCAACTGTAGACCCTTTTCATGAGCAACCCACATTTGGATTCGAAGTCAGCGATGACATTGCTTTAAGAGTTGCTGGATGCCCAGCAGGGCTCGCCAGAGTAGGTGTAGTTTTAGCAGCTTTCCGAGCCGTATGTGTCTCTGCTTACCTTTCTTACTTCCCTGAATTCCCTGATTTACAACCTTTACTTTAACTGCATCAAGAGTTCAAAGATATAAAGAAATGTAGACGCTCAGCAATTTGGGCCCCATACGTGTTTGACAGTAGAGAGACCAGGACAGACTGGCTCAGCATCGCGGACAGTGTTATCGGGCGTTTAGGGACCTATATTATAGTCACAAGACCCAGAAGTACTCTAGCTCAGAGTCTCCATTTTTCCGTCGCAAAAGTGAGTAGCTACGCAGATTCTAACGAGCAGTGAGAGCAGCTTTTAGTCCGTAGTCGTGAAAAGAGCAGAAAGCACATGGAACAGGCATTGGAGACACTCACTTATGTTACCGGATCTGTCCCTGAGGCAACCCTCAACTTGTATAGGTCTACCTTTGGAGCTGGCGCTATGTCCACAAGTGTTTCAGCTAGTAGCAAGGCCATTGGCTTACCCCCAGAGGCTGAAGTTTCCTCTGATTCCGAAGATGCTGCCGAAACAGATATTGCAGAGACTTCCACAGCTTCTCCGAAAAAGAGAAAGCTCAGATATCACGACAAACCTAAAAGTAAGAAACCCAAGAGATTTTACAAAAAACACCATTTGTGGCCTCCAATATTTATCTTATTCTAGCTTGAGAGAACTTGCATATATTGAACAGAACTTTCGACTTATAGGATTTTTTAAGCTACGTATTTCAGATATTTTGAACAATTCTTTTAAAGAATCTGTACAATTTTTGAATGATTTTTTTAAAGCAAAATTCAATTGCTATTGCTTTGGAAGCAAATTGTACAGAATTTCAAGTTAAATTTTCGAAAATATGTAGCACCAAAAATCGCGTTTTTTTTAAAGTATCTAGAGGTATAAAACGGGCATCCTTCATCAATGCTTCATATTCAATATTTGTTGAACATTTATTTTTGAAAAATATGCAAACATTGTTAATTTAAGCCACAACAATTAACAAAATTGAGACAACAGATAGAAAATTGTGAATTACAGTAGGCTAGAATATGAGTCATTTAAGACAACTTCAGACTTGATTCTGGAAAATAAGGAATTACCCGACAACATTGAAATAGTTTATAATGTTGACTTCAAAAATTCCTCAAAGTTTGCATTTAAGGAAGCTAAAAGTAGGTTGAAATCATCCATTAAATCCAATTTCAAAAGGGTTATTTCAGCTGCTTTGTGAAAAGTTATGGCCTCCAAACTGTTCAAGGAACTCTAATTGATACTAATAACAAGAAAGAAATAATAAAGTTCCGTGGGTGAAAATACGCCAAAAGAGGAACAGACATCAAATTTTCGTTCTCGATACTTTTTTAGTCAGTGATCAAGTATATGATGAACTATCCATGATTTGCAATCACTTGCCTCCGATATAAAACAATTGTTGCTTTGCATCTAGATCGTTTGTCTAACCATAAAACTATGTGAAGATGAAGCGACCTTAACACGCAATAGTTGAACTTTTCAATTATTTCACAAATTATTCATCACATTCTGTAAATACGGCCATACTTTTACAATTGCAAGGTGCAAGGAAAATGATGAAATCGCACTTTTTCTGGAAATTAATGATTCAATTCTTAATCCTATCATCATAATTGATGATAAAGTTGTCAATTTAAATATTATTTTATCTGGTGACATGAAATTTCTTCTGTAGTATTAGGCTTAAATAGTGCTACGGTAAGCCACTCATGTATTTATTGTTATGTGCATAAACGAGATAGACATGACATGTCTTTCGAAATGCTTCATCATTCCCAAGAAAATATTATGCGTCCGATATCAGATCCCATTGGAAAATTTGGAAAAATTCATTTATCTCTTTATAAATATACCCTTAGATAGAGTATTTCTAATTGAATTGCATTTGTTTTTAAGAATATCTGATATTCTTATCAAATCATTTATAACTTAGGAGATCTCTATGAAATTGCGAAATTAAGTAAATCTCCTGCAGTACATATTACAAACTTTGAAAATGCAATCAATGATTTGGACATTAATTTTTCAATTTTTGTGAGAGATGATTGTAAGGAGGGTGGAAAACTAAAACATTCCAGTTTGTTGGGTTCGGAGAGAAAGCTCATTTTTCAAGGTCTAAATGTAGGTTCGTTTGTTTGTGGGCATAGAGTAAGAAAGGAGTTAGTTGCGACATGATGGAATGCTTTGTATAGTTAGCATCTACCAAAAAGTAACAATGATGATAATACAATTAAGGTATACTTCCAAAAAGCCAAAGCATTTGTTAATACTTAGCGCGTCTGAAAAGTTTTAATCATGATGTGTGCAAGAGCTATTGAACTCTTCTCTTAATTATTTGTTTTCAAGCTTGAATTTTACTCATAATTTTGTTTATAATTATAGAATTTTACTTGTGCAACGAATTATGGAATACGATAAACAACATGCTTGATTTTATGTATACCTTGAAGTGCAATCGGAGACAAAGCAATTAGACATTTACAACAAATTAAAGAAAGCTTTTCCAAATGCCGCGCCAAGCTATGCAACAATCAGGTTATGATGCCACGATTTTGAAAGTGGAAGAAGACAAAGCGTTTGCGATAATCCACGTAGCGGTCGCCCCCGCACTAAAAAAAGAAAGAAAAGCTTTAAGAACTACTTTTGCAATTTAAAAAAATAGAAAAGCACTCGGAGAGCGCAGACCTCCGCCACGCAGCTTGTGTCCCCCGGATCAGCACCAAAATTTAATGGCTTCCTCCTTGGGAGGAGACGCACCTCTGGTAAAAATTTGAGATCAATCCATCTATTACTTTTTCCGTAAACGCTACCAAAAACATAACCTCCTTGGCGGAGGTAATAAACGTGCGTAATATTTAACATGTAATTTATCAATAAATCTTATTTTGTTTGGTTGATATCGACAAGCTTTAGAGTCAATCTCGCTCTAAATTTTCCATTATTTTATATCATTTATATATTGTTTATGTATGTGACTTAGAAATATATCTCTCCTCAATATTATGAATTATGTTATATAACAATTTCTTCACGTAATGTTTTGTGGATTTCTATGTAAGTCAATTTATTACAGATAGTATATCAACTAGTTTAATGAAGATAAATTATGATAAATGTGTATATATTTTGTTACTTTGTAATTGAAATGTTTATGGAAATGACTCCCCAAAATGATTTACTTTTTGATAATGGCATTTTCTTCCACGAGAAATATTTCAACATTAAATCAAATGATTTTGAAAGAGCTCTGCTTTTCGCAATTTCAAGATCAAAGAGACGTCCCTATGAATTAGTTCATATAATTTTTAGAATTCACTTAGCTAGAATTCTATTTGGATTCGATCGAAATTAGCTAGTCAACATTGGAATATCCCGGTAAATGATAGATAGCGAACGCGGGCGTAACGCTTATATATCCCTATATTCAAGTGAAATATATATCTCGTCAAGCGAATTGTCTCGAAAATTTCGTATGAGAAACGTAAATCGTTGCATATTCATGGATATCATTTGCGTGCCAAGACGTTAGACGATAAAAATTGTTACATTGTTTATAACACAAGAATATATCTACGCAGTACTCCGTGCATCACTTTTATTAAAATTGAAACGGGACACCAATCATATCCTACGCATTTATGTTCTATTTGTCATCTTGTACATATTTTGTTAACATTATTGTGTACGTGTAATAATTAATCATATTAGCTGTTAATACAGTCTTGTGCGAAAAGAACGTCGAAAATTTCAAATTTCACGTCAGTGTTTTAATCGCAAAATACTGGTCAACGATGTTTTGCGTTAACGTTGTTATCATAGCCTAACGTTTGAGTCCAAAACATTGCTGTTTGCACGTTTTGTTTTTAAAATAATGGAGGCTAAATGGACATCCACAGAGATCCAAAAACTTGTTATCCAGAAATTCAAGGAAAAGTATAAAATGAGCGACATTGCACTACATCTTTCCCTGCATCAGCCTAGAGTTCAGCGAATAATAAAAGTATACAAAGAAGAAGGTCGAACAGAATACAAGAAACCTGTGGGGCGCCCTCCAAAGTCAACAGAAAAATCCCAGCGAAATTTGAGACCTCTTGCATTTCTGTGCCCAAAACAGACATCCAGGCAATTAAGAAGCGACTGGGCAGATGGACACAAATATAGTGACTCCGGCGTAAGAAAAATCTTATATAAATATGGGCTTTTTGGAAGAAGATTAGCAAGGAAACCCTTTCTAAACAAAACTCACGTTTTTTGCCGAATGCGATGGTGCAAGCGCCATAGAAAAAACACCTTGCCGGCCTGGAAGAAGGTAGTCTTTTCTGATGAAACTAGAATAGAACTGAGATCTGGTCAGGTGGGGAGTATGACCGTTAGCACCGTATTTCATTTTTAGTAATTTTTAAATATCTCAATGAATATGAAAGATAACCTTATGAAATTTTGTGAGGATAAAGTTCTAGTGCTGGTACGGATGCCCACCAAATGTCAGCTACATATTCTTATTATTTCTATGTTCGGCGGACTTCTAAATTCGGACTACTTTTGAAAATCGAAAATTTGTTTTTTTATAGTGTTCGAATCAATAGATTTTAAAATAATTTAATATGTAGACATGCATTTTTGTATTAAAGGTGCATACAAAAAATTGTGATGTTCTCATCATTATTCACTGAGATATCGCATTTTGAAAACCTTGGATAATGGTGTATTGTATGTTAAATACTGATTAGCTCCTGAACTACTGATCAGATTTAAAATTTTTTTAGATATTTGAAATCCTCAAAAAATTCTGCATCGGACCATGTATTTGTTTTTAAAAATCGGCTAAAAACTATCCCAACCTCTGCACACAAGTAGACAAAATATGAGATAAGAAGAGATTTTCTTGAATTTTTACCACTTTGAAATAAGGACCTCAACTTCTAGTTAGGGTAGAAGGAGGGCTCCAATCACTCCAGAAATTGGTGGGACACTATATTATCGACCCTTCTGAACAACTTTGTAGAAGGACACAAATCTCTATCTCTTAAACTGAAGGCGCTAGGACCCTATTTAAATTTGCTGCCTGACCAAAAAGCGCCGTATGTTCAAAAAAATAATGCTGACTTTTTGCAAAATTTTTCAAAAATTTTTAAAACCATATTACGTTATTTTAACTCATTTAAAAACTGTTTTTAACAGGTGTTCTAGTTTTAACTATTGATCTCCAATCGTTTAAAAGTGGTTTCAGATTGATACAACAATTATTCACTGAGTTATTCATGGTTGAAGTTGGCCTACCCCCATCGAAAAAATAAAATTTCTAACAAAACATATAACCATTAAATGCAACTACTAGACTATCTTGTATATGGTTAGCAACAACTTTTCTATATGTAATTTTTTATTTTCTATCGAATAAAACAACTTCGAAGTATATACAGCTATTAGCGATTGAATGCTCAAAAAGTGACCTCTAAAAAGCGATAAAAAATATTGGAAATATAAAATTGGACTGCATGTACTAGACTATATTAAAATGTGTTTAATGAAATTTTCTAGATGTAGTTTTTTATTTACAATCGAAAGAAACTAGTTCCAAGTTGATGCAGCAAGTATTCACAGAGATATTAATGATTGAATTTAGGAAATTAGGTGTTCAAAGACAGGGTTTCTGGACTTGCTCATGAGGACTTTTCTTCCACCAAGACTGTAAAATATCTTATTCTACATACTTTTTTCATATGTAATTTTTAATTTCCAATCGAATAAAAGTAGTTTGAAGGTGATGCAGTAAGTATTTGCAGAGTTATTAAGGATTGAACATTTTTACACAAAGTGCTCACAGACAGGTTTTTTACAAATTGTTCAGAGCAATTTTTCTACAACAAGACTGGAGTATATATGATTTTAAACAACATTTATGAATGTAATTTTTAATTGCCAATCCATTAAAAGTAGTCCCAGGTGGATACAAACAGTATTCGCAAAGTTATTACTGTTTTAATTTTCAAACACTACCAAGTATACCGTATGTCTAAATAAACTATAATATCACTAAAACAACATATTAGAAGAGTCCTAAGTATTCTTAAACAACTTTTCTAGAAGTAATTATTTCTATAAATAGTATGTCATCCATTTTTATGTCAGTTCGCTTTTTTATGATTGTTGCTACGAGTAAAGAGAAAATAAATTTTTTACGTTCTGGATACCTGGAGTCCGCCTCTTACTCGCTCGATGACACAATCTCAGCCCCAAGCTCGTATAGTTGATTTATTGGACAGAATTACACAAAGACTCGATGAACTCGAACAACGCCAACCCCCTCCTCAACCTGCTCAACCGGACCCTGCAATTCATACTCAACCTACCCAATCTAGTTCTGCACTGCTTCTATCAACAGAACCGTTTACTACTGACTCAATTCCTCTATTATGTCAGCAGATCAACACTTTTATCGCAGCTCTCCGAACCCCACCAAGAGATCGCTACGAAATCGAGGTCTTACTTGCAGTGCTCAATGAGTACGACGTCCTCTCAGAATCTCTTCGAACAAAAGTCTCTACAAGAACCAGAACGCTCATCGCCGCTATCACATTTGGATGGCCCGCAACCTTACGTGCATCACACAGCCGAGAGCTCCAACAGTTGGGCATACCACATATCCCACCAGTCCCTCAGCCAAGATATTATCTGCAGAACAGTCGACAATACCATGGAGGAAACACCGATAGACGAAATCACAATACCAGAGACAACAGAAAGTCGTCTAACCCCTCGAAATAGTACACTTCTCACTCACGTCACCGAATTCGATATACTACAACTCTCCTCACCTCACCTCATACTGTTTCTACAATTTTTCCGCCTGGCAGTCAAATGGATCTTACACCTATTTTTACTCCGGATCCCGTCACTCACTCTACTCCAATTCCACTAAATTCTTCTTCAGTCTCCGTTATTCCTCAGCAGCCACCTGCTCATCAACTGGCACTCACAAATATTAACTTGGCAAACATTTCATTACGTCTACCAGACTCCGCTGTTCCCAACTTACGTTAGAAGAGTCCTAAGTATTCTTAAACAACTTTTCTAGAAGTAATTTTTTATTGCCAATTGAATAAAAGTAGTCCCAAGGTTATAGGGACAGTATTCGCAAAGTTATTACTGATTTATTTTTCAAACACTCCCAAGTGTATCATATGTCTAAATGAAATACAAACATCAATATCTCGGTCAATATTGATGTTGGGTAAGCTTAAATGTTGGATTGCACAGGAATAACAATGCTTACTTGGTTGGTGGTAAGCATGCATAGAGGGATAACACTGCTTACTTTGATGTTGGGTAAGCTTAAATGTTGGATTGCACAGGGATAACAATAATGATAGTAAAGCAAGGGGATGGCGCTTTGCATACATAGTATGCAAGGCATTGTCCCCTTTTTTACCAATAAATTTTCATTTTTGTCTATTAAAAAATTTATATCTAAGCTATGTATATTAGTGCTGTGTACTAAGATGCTTTAAATGTCTGCTCCTGCGTCATTGTAATTTTGAGACGCCTACTACATCTCGTCTTTTAAGAAAGCCACCCCAAGTCTTTTCACCTTCTCAAGCAACGTCACCAATTGCAGAAGTTCTGGAAGACAGGTAAAATTCATTTATTTGTAATAATTTTAAATTGGTTTTAGGAGTTCTGATGAAATAAGTGAGGCTATTCTTCCATCGAAGAAGGCCAAGGAAGTTCACCATGAGGGAANCACTCCCAAGTGTATCATATGTCTAAATGAAATACAAACATCAATATCTCGGTCAATATTGATGTTGGGTAAGCTTAAATGTTGGATTGCACAGGAATAACAATGCTTACTTGGTTGGTGGTAAGCATGCATAGAGGGATAACACTGCTTACTTTGATGTTGGGTAAGCTTAAATGTTGGATTGCACAGGGATAACAATAATGATAGTAAAGCAAGGGGATGGCGCTTTGCATACATAGTATGCAAGGCATTGTCCCCTTTTTTACCAATAAATTTTCATTTTTGTCTATTAAAAAATTTATATCTAAGCTATGTATATTAGTGCTGTGTACTAAGATGCTTTAAATGTCTGCTCCTGCGTCATTGTAATTTTGAGACGCCTACTACATCTCGTCTTTTAAGAAAGCCACCCCAAGTCTTTTCACCTTCTCAAGCAACGTCACCAATTGCAGAAGTTCTGGAAGACAGGTAAAATTCATTTATTTGTAATAATTTTAAATTGGTTTTAGGAGTTCTGATGAAATAAGTGAGGCTATTCTTCCATCGAAGAAGGCCAAGGAAGTTCACCATGAGGGAACATGTGTGTACTGCTCTAAAGTATGCACAAATCTCTCGCGTCACATGCTGCAGCACTTTGCCAGTCCGACAACTAGAAGACTGATGACGAAGCTGTCAGTCAAAAGTCGCAGCAAGGGACTGAAAAAA
This sequence comes from Hofstenia miamia, assembly GCA_900660155.1. Taxonomy (NCBI): domain Eukaryota; kingdom Metazoa; phylum Xenacoelomorpha; order Acoela; family Hofsteniidae; genus Hofstenia; species Hofstenia miamia. The sequence goes on from CABFPE010000026.1 coordinate 1,150,559, forward strand.
TTCTATTACTGCAAAGTTTGCAGGTATTGTATGGTGACAAAGAGTCACCATAAATTCAAGCATGCTGGCAATTGGGAGACCATCTACCAAGGTAATAATTTGCACTTTTACAAACCCTAGTACTGTTTAGGTGACCTTACTGTTGGCTTCAAGAAGCCTGTTCTTGACAACTTTTCTACAGAATTTTTGAATTTGCTCTCTCTCTAATAGGATCAGGAGGAGGGTCTCTTGAAAAAACACTACCTTCCTGGTACAAGAAGGCATCATGCAATAAAGAATTTTAATAATCATGTTTGTACATTAAAATATTAAATGCCTATTAAATATGAGAATGCTGTTGTATCAGCTTAACCAAATAATTTTAGATGAACTTTCTTAAGAAGATTGCAACAGGGACAGGTGAATTTCAAGAAATGTACGCTTCAGGGACCTTCCATACCTTCCTAATGCACTTAAAAGATGAGGCGATTATTGGCTCATCTCACTTCAGAAACCACATGATTGAAGTGAAAAAGTTTCTGGAATTTGTTATGGGAGAGTCAGTGGATGGCCAGAGAGGGCATTGTATGTTGTAAAGGGAGCCACTAAAAGGTCTTAAATCTGAAATTGGCAGACAGCAATGTCATTAAGGATTTGCAGCCAAGCTGCTTCAATATGCTAAAGGCTGTCTATTCTGTAATATTTTTATTATCAATATTACTATTGAGCTATATTTAGAAAGTCCTCGATTACTTCAGTACCGATCCATTTCCTGATAGGTTCTACTGGAAATGCCTAGTGGCATATCTGATTTTAAATAATGGTTGCCGTCCTGCAACAATAGAGAACATCACTGTTGGGATGTGGCGAAGGTTCACCTTTTCCAGCTTATTTGTTTAAACTTTTGTTTACGACCCAACATGAAGGAGCATTTCTAAACAAATTTGTAACTATCTTGGTGATACCTGAGGAAGTTTACAAATTGTATAATTCCAAGGAAGGTTTCAAAACCCAAGATTTGGAGAAAGTAACAAATGCACTGCCCCAATTCAAAACGTCCAAGCACTATGTTGGAGTGCTGAGTGTTTCGAGTGAAGTTTACTTTAGTGTGCTGAAGATGACAAAATTCCGTTGTGCATCTGATCAACTAATTGCTGAGCCAGGGAAGAAGTTGTCACTTGCACACGGAAGGACTGCAGAGTATCTGCAAACAATTATGGCACACTTCAAGATTGAAGGCACTTCATATCAAAATTATATGAAGTTAATGATAATTTAGGAACACTAAATTCAGTTATGATCCGAAAAGAGCTGGAGACAATGGGCAATAGTGCTCCATCAAATGTTCGGAAGGCCATACACTATTCACTCGAACATTCAGAGGACACTGCCAACCGATTTTACATAAAACGGAATATAATTGCTGATAGCAACATTGCTGCTAGCCATTTTGCAGCAGCATTCACTGATGAAATTCCTACAACTAGTAGATCGCAGGTGCAAGATGTGGAAGAAGTGCGAGAAGTGGAGTCTAATGGCAAGAATTTATATTGTTTAAAGTATGATTACATTGAATTTTAGTTTCACCACCCCAGTCTGATGAAGACATATCGTCAGAATATGAAGATTCACAAGAAGACTTCAAAGTCAGAATCAGAAAAATCTTCTTCTATCGAAGTAGCCTCGAAGAGAAGGTGCTGCTTGGAAAGTACTTCAATGCTTTCTATTCGCAATTTGAGAGTGACATTAGAAAAAGGAGCCCCATAGGAAGAGCAGAGTTGCGACATTTTTGCTCTAAACCGTCTATACCTGCAGAGATTGCAGAAAAACTCAGATTTAAAATTAGAAAGATATCTAGGCACTTGTAAATAGAGAATTTAAAACCACACTTTTCCTTTAAATACATGGTGGGAATGACTGTTTGTCAGCCAAAGGAATGCTTGCTTGTTAATTATTGTTTGCAGTGGGAATGACTGTTTGTCAGCCAAAGGAATGCTTGCCTGTTAAGCACCAAATGCAGTGTGAATGCATGTTTGCCAGCCAAAGGAGTGCATGTTAAGTACTGAATGCAGTGTGAATGTATGTTTGTCAGTCAAAGGCATGCATTATGATAGCAATGAATGGTTTTATTGTGTGTGAATGAAATGTACCTGTATAGAGATTCATAGTGTAGTTAGCACATTCATTCTCTTTTGAATGAAAGGTATGGGTTCAAATCCCGTTGAATCTTAAAGCAATATTGCTAACTGTGATGGACAATCACGTAACTAGTTGCTACTGTAGGTTACTGAGTAGTCAAGGTAGCATTCTAGTACAATATTTTTTAACTTTGCCATGGGAAACTAACTCTTTTGTTAGAGAAGGTGCAAGAATGTTTTTTAGACATATGGTACACTTGGGAGTGTTTGAAAAATAAATCAGTAATAACTTTGCAAATACTGTCCCTATAACCTTGGGACTACTTTTATTCAATTGGCAATAAAAAATTACTTCTAGAAAAGTTGTTTAAGAATACTTAGGACTCTTCTAATATGTTGTTTTAGTTAATTTAGACATACGGTACACTTGGGAGTGTTTGAAAAATAAATCAGTAATAACTTTGCAAATACTGTCCCTATAACCTTGGGACTACTTTTATTCAATTGGCAATAAAAAATTACTTCTAGAAAAGTTGTTTAAGAATACTTAGGACTCTTCTAATATGTTGTTTTAGTTAATTTAGACATACGGTACACTTGGGAGTGTTCGAAAATTAAAACAGTAATAACTTTGCGAATACTGTCTGTATCAACCTAGGACTATTTTTAATCTATTGGCAATTAAAAATTACATCCATAAATGTTTTTTAAAATCATATATAGTCCAGTTTTGTTGGGGTAAAATGATCTGAAAAAATTTCAAAATTATGTTAGCGAGCACTTTGTGTGAAAAAGTTCAATCCCTAATAACTCTGCGAATACTTACTGCATCACCTTCAAACTACTTTTATTCGATTGGAAATTAAAAATTACATCTAGAAAATGTATTGCAAATAGTATCTCAGTTACTCAAATGTAGTTTTAATTGTTTGAGACATACAGTGCCATTGGTCAGGTGAAATAATTTTAGGGGCTGTATCTCCTTCAGTTTAGGAGCTACAACTTCGGGCCCTTTAACAAAAATGTTCAAAAGAGTCGATAATAAGCCACCCCACCACTTTATAACACACTCTGAATATCACTAGTACTTCTACTAAAAATTGAAAAAAAATGAAAAAAAATCGCTAAAAAAATTTTGGACTTGAAAAAATTAAAAAATTTTAGCATGGCTGAAAAGAGCATAAAAAACTGAGTATATACACCAATTTTGGTTAGTTTCTGAAAAAAATTTTGTAACGTGTACCATATGTCATGGCATGACACCGTATGTCGCAAATTCCCCAGGGCCGTAGCGTATGTCATGACATACGGTGTCTTCGGTCAGGCTCAATTTAAACCAATGTGAGCAACGAACCGCTACAAGGCGAAATATATCTCGTCAAATGTATCAGATCGCCAGAAGTTCCTCATGGCGTTTGGTGCTATTTGGTATAGTGGGCTCAGGATATTGGTCAGAGTGCAAGATACAATGAACAGTCAGCAATACATCAGAATCCTCCAACATCAGGTATTGCCTATATTGGACAAAAACGCCATATTTCAGCAGAACAACGCACCATATCACAATTCCAAAATAGGCAAGTAATTCATGCAAAATCACGCAATAGCGCTGCTCCCAGATTGGCCTGCAAGGTCCCTAGACCTTAATATTATTGAAAACTTATGGAGCTACCGGAAAGAACGCGTCAGAGAACAAAAAAACTGCGAAAATCTGGACGAATTATGGAAAATAGTAGAAGAGTAATTTTACAAAATTCCAGATAAATATACAGAAAAACTTTTTGAGTCAATTACAGGAAGAATTGAAAGTGTTATAAAAAACGCTGGGTACCCTATTAAGTACTAGGTTGAGCCCCCTTGCGATTTCAAACAAGAATTTTCAGTTTTTGTTATATTATTTGCCTAAAATTCCATTTTTTCATATCCCAAGACTGTATATTAACTAAATTTATGTGTAGATATACTCTGAAATATCAATTAAATGTACATTATTACTTTTTGGTAATTGAAAAATCTTTTCAGTCATGATTTCAGTTGAAAACATATTGGTTAATCACAATAATGATTACTCAATAGTTAGCTTGCTTACATTGAAACACAATAGCATTCACTTTGTTTTGTTTGAATACATTTCTACTATAACAAAAGGTTTAAGATTTTTGAATTCATTAATAATTTTAAATAAAATAAAATTATCTATAGATGAAGTGTAGAGAACGTAGTTGTTTGAAAAGGACCTACAGTTCAATAGTATAAATGAAGATAATGACTCTTCAAACTCCTGTATTGAAACACCATATTTTTCTGGCACTATATGCAATTATGAAAGGGACAGTGTCCTGCTCAGCACAAGTGAAAATTCTGAAACATTCTCTGAGAACAATAATCAAAATTAGATCTCTGCCATTGAGATAAAAACATGAGCTATGAAGCACATTATAAATGCACAACCAAATGAAATTATGCATTATGAAGCATGTACCTCCAAATTTACTGCTATCATAAAAAAACATTACTTAAATCAAATAGCCATTTTTCAATTCAGGATATGAATCCAGGTCGATTTTGTTCACTTTGTTATTAAGAATTATTTATATGCTATGGATATTAAGAATAATTTAATTTTTCATGTTGATAGAATTCCTATATTTAAATCTTTAAGCACGTCAATGTGGATAATTCTGGGAAAAGTTGTGCATATACAGAAATGCGAAGTATTAATTATTGAATGCCATTACGAAAGTGATAAACCTGCCGTTGGTGAATACGTAAATGATCTTATAAATTAGATTACAATCCTAAACCAAAATAAAGACTACGAACTCAAGCTTTCAATGACTGTTTCTGATTCATCATTATTGCTCTATAGAATGAGTGTATGATAATTTACATGTTGTTCTCAGAAAAGATGGTAGGAACCTTAGAACCGATCATTCATTCCGTCTTAAATCAGATTTCGCAAATCACCATGGTCACTCTCCGTTTGAATCGTTAGAAATGTTTAGTTTGATTAAAGGACCTATATCTTTTGGACAACCAGCGTCTGTAATCCCATGTTTATCTGATAATTTAGATAACTTTGGAGAATATGTTCCCTGTGAATTTCCAGGAAAACCTTGCAGCATGATTCTTCTTTATGCAGGAATCCATTGCTTTAGAAGCTTGCCAATGGATTTATATCAAAGTTATTTGTTATTCTCAATCCCAATACATTTATTATATGCTTTTCATTCTGTTAGTAAGGATCACACTTATGAATATTGTGAAACTTTACTTAAAAAATTTATGGATTCTTGTTCAGATATATAAACTTGATAAGTTGCTACAAAAAATGGGTTTTTCTTGCTTTGAATTTGAAGATTTTTTGGGATCCATGAAAAGACATATTAAAAGTAGACGATTACTACTGGAACAACTTGTTAATCGTGTTGAACAACAAGGTCAATCATTTGTTAAAAGAGTAAGCGCATTCAATAAAGGTGCTTCTCATTAAAAAAAACTTTAAATTACACGATTTTATTACAAGTATTATTGTGATGATTCAAAAAATTCCTTTGCAAAGCTTAAAAATGCCTTTCGAATTTTGAAGGAAAAATGGAAAGGTTTACGTCCATGCTGGTGACATTTTTCTCTACCTACGCTGTCAAGGAAATTTGGCATTATATATGCTAAGAAGAGTAATATGTGAATTCGTTTTTGTATTGAACACATTTCTAGGAAATACATTGGCATTGAGTCTAAGAATGACTTTATTGTGTCAACCTTACTTCAGGATTTAAAGTATTTGCAATACTTTATTGTACATGTAAATTTTTGCGTTTAACAATTTTTTTTCCAATAATGATGTCTAATATATTCTTCATACTTATTTATTAACAATTTACCTATTGTTCAGTATTGTATAGTTTATTGACGTAGTTACTGTGGAGTACATTGCTTGAAATTGGCTTGTTGGTCACAGTGAAATTCGATATCCAAAGAATAATGTGAATTCATTTATGTAATGTATGAAGGAAGGAAGCATCCAATCTCAATATATGAAATGTGAATCAAGACTACCATAGTACGTCACTTGGAAATATGGGTTAACCATGACTTGTATCATTACAACTAAACAAAGAGATTGAAATCATCTCACCTACAGGACACCATAGGTAGCGCTTCAAACTTTTCTCTGCACCTGATTCCATAGATGCATTGAGTTGTTTGTATTCGAGAATGTTTTGATAAAATTTCAATATAGTAGGTGGAGCATCGACCACAACTGTACATTTGACCCAAAACTAACAGTATACATGTGATGTAAAAATAACAGTCTTTCAACATGGCCACTTGGCTGACTGTAGTGATAGTTCCTTTTGGAAGTTAAAATATCTGCTTGTTAAGTAAGACCAACTTCAGAGCATAAATTAAATTTTGCATTGCAACGTGCTTTGTGCACAGCACCTGGAGTACGAAAATCAATCATGTCGCTTTCAGGGTCAAGGTAGTCTAAAAGTTCAAGTTCATTGTTATTAATGTTAATGAACAACCGATTCTTTATCAATCAAAGTGAATCTAAGGAGATTTTGAGACTTCTATCTTTACATCTTCGAATAGATGTGAGAGTACAATTTCACCTACATGGTGAAGGCAGCCACACCAAAGAAGGGGGTAGTTGAAGGTTTTTATGTATTGCAATGCAGGCACACGGTTAAATGACCTGCATTTCCTGCTATAGTATCAAAAACCAAGTTCGTTACAAAATCAGAACATCGCCCAAGAGGTTACAAGTCACATTCAAGCTTAGAGATAATATCACTAATTAGTTGACCGGTCCTTGTTTTGTAAGAAGATACATTGAGTAGTTTCATCTCATTTCTACCCACTAATAAAATCGCGATACGTCTCTTTGCTCTATAGCAAGTGAACATAACTTGCCATCCCAATGAATAGAGAGAAGTTTTGAGGGTATCCATGAAGTTTTAATGTATTCACAATGTTACCTAACATTGAATAATCAGCTAACTTTAATAGTAGTACCTCCGACATCTTTAATAAAACCCTCAGTAAATGCTAATTCTCACAGTGTGCATACGTCATTACTTATTGTATTCGCGCGGTGTTACCCGCTAGTGCAAAATTATATTATATTTTACATTATTTACAAGTTGTTAGTATACATAGTTATCTTTAGTACGAGCTACTTATATCTGCTTCTTGCAAATGTAAATCCAAAATGACACTATGACTGTTGACCGATTTCAAAATTTTTTTACTATGACGCTCCACGATTGTAATCGAATATTTAAAGAAAAAGCAGAATTTTATAAAATAAAGCAGAAAAAGCATATTTTTAGGCATCTGTTTTTCCCTAAAATAAATATCACTTTAAATTAATTCTTTACTTAACCAACCCAATATCATAAAATGAACATTACTGTTCCTGATTGTTTGTTTTTTGACAGCCAGCCAGGATTGGCACCCATGTAATTTCACGTCAGACAGTCAGACTGGTCTGTTCAAGTAGGTTTGCATATTATCTCACTTATATTTGATTACCAAGCATCATTTATATATTTCAGGATTTGCTGATAATGCCTAAAGTATCCAAATTAAAAGATCAATATCAGAGAATTCCCGTTTCTGGAAAAGGAGGAGGAACATTTGAGATGCAAATATTGTTCCTGCACCGTGGTGGAAAAACACGGTTCTATTAAGGAGCATTCCTAGGGAGCAAAGCACAAAAAATTTGCTGCTGAATAAGTCAAGCAGCCAATTATTCAAACATCGGTGTCTAATACTGAGACACTATATCCAAAAAACAGTATTTAAAAAAAAGACTTGGGGAAACATTTCTTGAAGCCAATGTCCCTTTACACAAGCTGAACAATACTGCTTTTAAAAGCTTTATACCGGAGTTTACTAATTTCCAATATCTAGACGAATTAACCATTCGCAAGTCATATGTTGACAAAATCTATTCGGACAAAATGAAAAACCTGCAGTCAAAATTGGAATCAAAGCCCATCACTGAATGGTTTTAAATGTTATGGCAGGTGTATTATCCGAAAATGAAAATGAATCGACCAACAATGTTACCATCACACAGGGGCTGATTCAGGCATTGCACACCTTGTATGGAAAGGACATTTATACGACCAGATTCAGCTTATTGTAACTGATGCAGCGGCTTACATGATCACAGCTATAAAAAACTTTATTACAACTTTTGCAGAAAATTGTATTCATTTAACATGCGTCGTTCACAGGTTACACTGGGTGTGTGAAACGGTGTGAGACAAATATGATTTGGTCAATTCTTACATTTCCCGTGTTAAAAAAGTGCTGGTAAAAGCGCCCAAACGTAGGGCGCTATTTATTAAAAAAAACACAACTTCCCCTACTTCCAGAACCTGTGACAACCCGTTGGGGTACACTTCAATAAAGTGGCAGATTTTGTAAGAACCTTAAATGATGAAGATGGAAACAAAGCAATTGCTGAATTAAAAGCTATTCTTGAAAAGCCTGAATTACCAACCCAATTGGCGCAAATTGTAAGCTGTTATTTTCATCTGGTAAGGACATTAAAAACCCTTGAGTCTTGGATTAAAGGCAATGAGAGCAGTGAACTGTGTCTTGTCGGGGGCTGAATATTAAAAAGATGATCTGAAAGAACTGAGCCCTGCAAATATTCTTGCGCTAAAGTATGCCCTCTTGTCAAGTGCTTGTGTGGAGTGCCGCTTCAGCACATACCGAGACCTTTTTACAAGTCAATGGTGTAGTCTCAAGGAAGACAATCTGTGAAAACAATTGTATATTAACATTAACAATTCAATTTAATTGATTTTTGACAATGTTTTATTACACAAACATTGTTAACAATAACATCTCACACATTGATGGAATGTTAATTATTTCATGCGCAACTAGTTGGTACCTAAAACAACTGATAATAGCTGTTGCTGAAAATAAGCCACCAAAATGATTTTACATATTTTAAAGAGAAGAGATTATGAGAAATCAGATGATATTCATCAAAAGCGTTTCAGGTTAGCGGGTGGCTTTTGATGTATAATATAATTTAGAAATTATCAAAAAATTTGAAGCCGTAAATATTTTGGGCCCTCTAAATAAAATCTGTTTGCTTTCACAAATTGCTTTGAACCAAATATTTTTAGAAAGAGAAAATGATGAGCATTTTAGATACATGTATAATTTTATTTTTGAGAGACTCCTATTAGTTATTGGAAAAATCTAAGTTTACGGCTAGGTGACCTGAACAGAGAAGGCTGTAAGTCAACTTCTAACAGTCCAACTGGCATGAAAGTTGCTGTGAAACACACTGTTATGATATGAAGTCAAAATAATTCAAGGTTTTCTGCAAATCATTCTGATTATATCCTCTAATTTTATACTAAAGGATTAGTCATCCCTAAAGTGTCAATATTAACACTTCTGGTCAGCAGTAATGCAAATATTCAAATGCTAATTAAAATAGCAGCTGTTCTTCAAAAGCTGGCAAAACTTGTATAAATGGAAAGAGGGGTCTGTCAGCGTTGCACAGAAAAAAAATTTCTATGTAAGTCCCAATCAGTAATGACCAATTAAACTAATAGTTTAACTATAGTTTAACTAATTAGTTATGGTTAAAGTTAAATTAATTCATTTCAATAGTTTAACTATTAACTATTAGTTAAAATGAGAACAAAGTTTTTCAAAAGCATCGTATTTGACTGAAAATCGTAAAAATCAACTGAAAATTGAAAACTTGAAAACTCATTTGATAATGGTTGGATACGATGATAAAATTTCATTCGAAATTGTTTGACGTGATTTTAGAATTTCACCCACTATCATTTGTTATATTTTGCTTTAATTCTGATTAGTTAAATCATTCTGAAGCATTCAACAATTTCTGATTTTATAGCACTATTTTTGTCTCTCCCGCAAAGCTACGTTTGCAACAAACCCTTGTCGCCAACGGGCTAAGCATTTTTTATGCAGACAATCTCTTGCCTATTCTTTCAGTCTCCATTTGTAAATAGTTAAACTAATCAGTTAAATTAAATGAAAATAGTTTAACTGGTGAAAAATAGTTAAATTAATTTAACTGGTCAACACTGGTCCCAATGCTAAAGATTTAAAACTTGTACAATGCACTAACTAAAGATTATCGCTGATGTACGGCAGCATTGAAGATTGAGCCATAATTATAATGATTTTTTATTAATTCTTATACAATAAATGTAGAATTATCAAAACCATTACCTGTCAATCAAAAGTTTTCTCAGACATACATTGATAAGGTTAGCGACGAGTGGACAGTTGTCTCTACGAACAGTTTCAATGCCTTTACAATCCATCTTATCATGACGATCCGGTTTTGTAAAATAAAGGCCAGCGTACCTCTTTTTACTGATTAGCAGATATGGATAATAAACCTAATTTTGTTATTTGACAATTTTAGTAACGGTTTAAAATCACGCTTAAATGATTAAGATAAATACAATTAATTAGTGTGAAAATGGAAAAACTTACTTTTTCAAATTCCAATTTAATTGGCGCAACAAACTTTTCCGAAACAAATTTAGCAGCCTCCTTGCCTAATTCCATGGCTTCTGCAACAGTGGACACACCGAAGTTCACCATCACAGAATCCGTGTCACCGTAGACGACATCGGCGTTGTGTTTATAGCCGTTGGCTATTCGATAGTGCTCATTAACTGTTTTCATTGTGAAATCAATCATCATACGACCAAAAGCCGTTACACTCTAAAACGATGTAATTAATAAAAATATAGAATTTCAAACCAGAGAAACAACTCTACTCTAAGTTCACTAGGTATATAATCGTGGCCGAACATGTTTGCTAAAATAATTAACAACAGTGCTGAGTACGTAATTTTAAAAAGTGTACATATAACTGGATAGTCATTAAAAAAGGAATACACTACCCATTACTTATTTGCCAAACAGTAAACTAAATCATATATACAGTCTCTTGCAAAAGTTTAAGAACACTTATCTTTTCTGATCTTTTTATATATTTCAACGTATATATTGCTGAACCTTCTACTAAAGTGGGTTTCTCATAGAGCATGGTTATTGGAGACGCTTCACAATAGATATGTTTAGAGAGAAATAGTTTACTCATTCGAAAGATAATCTTCACGATGGGTCGAAGAAAATCCATTCTGCCTACGGTGAGAGCTCAAGCAGCAATATTAGCAGAAACTGGTATGAATATTATTAATAAAATGGAATGGAAATGAAAAATGACTTTTTTGCAAGTGTTTATAAAGTTTTGCAAGAGACTGTATATATACATATATATATTCGCAGTTTTTAATTTATGCAGAATTTATATTCGTCATTATAATTATTTATATATATATATACGCCCTTTGTAACCAAAAAATTTTTTTATATTAATGATGTTGCAATTTTAACATTTTCTTAATCATATGCATTACACTAGTGCCTATTCCATTTATTAGAGCCAATGCATTCCATAGTTGATTAATTTCTTGGCTACAGCAAACTCAAAAGTTTTGAACTTCAATAACCATATAATATTGTTAAGTACATAGTAATCTAAGTATTATACCATATCCTACACATCTTTAGAGGACTTTAGTAGATGTAGTTTTTAATTTGGAAGCTAATGAACTAGGTTCGAAGTCGATCCAAGCATTAATCGCTGAGATATTAACGATTATTCCCCAAAATATAGGATCAAGACGGTATAGTGGGTTGTTAAAGGAAATTTCAAAATAAAAACAAAATAAGTAATCCATATCCTATACATCTTTAGATGACTTTAGTAGGTGTAGTTTTTAATTTTTTTCAGAATTCGTCGTTTGTAATGAAGTTTCAGCATTAGTATGTCACAAACGACATATATATATATATATATATATATA
>CABFPE010000026.1:1163580-1174093 GCA_900660155.1 Hofstenia miamia
CAGCTGGAATATATTACTTGGTGTCAAGAGACAATGCTCAACAACATTAAATATGCATTAGAATATTTCGTTTGCCTCAACCCTATTTGTGAAATGGGTTGATTTTCAGAATATAATATCAACAAATGTAACAGAATGAATTCACACAAGTCTTGCATTTATAAGCACCTGTTACTTGCAGGGAAAACATGAATAATGTTTTCATATGCACAGAGCATGGTCGTTATGTAATATACAAGGTGCATGAAGGTATATCAATAAAATTTTTTCCCATCCTGATACCCAATGGGACTTTTCACAACAGTGAAACTGAGTTTAATGAATTATTGTTGGAAAAGAATAGCAGAGAAGTTATAAATTCAATGGTCCAATGCGTACATCGTCCTAGACATTAACTGAACAAAGTAATGATATGCAGGCTTTCCAAAATTTATTATAGAAATTCCCCAAAAAGTATGGCTTTGCATGTAAATTGACTGAAATCAGTGAAAAAATTTAATCAATTAAATTTTACGTCACACCATGTGATCGTTTTGTACCATTTCAAAACTCGTTTATAAATAGAATGCGAGTTAACCGCACAATTAAATATATGTTTTCAAAAATATTTTTATTTTGTACGTATTTTATTGCTATCTTAAAACAGTATTGAAGCAAAATATCATGATTTGTTTATTTTATTAATGTGTGCAGCTTTTATCACAAAACTGCAACAAGAGAATAGACAATGAAAAAAATGTCCATAGATCAAAAAGTTTCGTACCAAAAAGAAGTTGGGCCAAAAACTGCAAAACGTTAAATATATTGTGATATATTTGATAGGCACTGTAATAGCAGGAAAATTTTTTTCATCCAAACCTTTTTTTCGAACCCAGGTGGCGCTTGAACATGGAAATAAGCAGCAAATCCGTGCACATGTGCACAAACACTTTGTCCATTTTTGGTGATTCCATACATACGCACAATGGCTGTCTGCCCATTTTGAGGACCCGGCATACCCGGAATATGATCTCCTAAAAATAAAAATCTTACAATCATATATCATTAAATATATTCATTGTCAAGGAAATATTAGTTTAAGCAATTATACGTGTCAATTTAAGCTCGAAATAAGTAACAATTTCTTAGCTACGTTTAGAACGTTATTAAAAACGTTTTATAAATAATGTACGTAAATCTGGGTTATGAAATATATGAAAAAATAAGAGAGACAAAGTTAAAATAATGATTAATGCTGATAAATCCACTCTACGTAAAGGTCAAATAGATTGACGGCTGAACATCCTCAAAGCAATCGGATACAAAGTTTCAGCGAAAGTTTCTAAAATCTAAACTTAAATAAACAGAAAAATGAAGTGTACTGTCTTGAACAAGAGTTTATTGGCTAGAAATTTGAACAGAATGTGAATTTCTAAGAAATGTATAAAACAGACACGAACACAATGTAAGCTCGTGTTATTGGCAATGCTTGAGACCAATACACACTAAAGCAATTTAAATATCAAATATAAAGTTAAGGCTTTTGATTAAAATTCTAACCAGTATAAGTATCTAAGTCAATTTGTTGAAAAACAATATCATCTTCTTGTGTATCAATCTCTGCACACTGGCTTCTCGGCCAAAGACTTTCTTGCGAGGAAGATACATATTCGCCTGTGCTAACAGATGAGGGTGTTTGATCGTCTGGTTCTAATTCTGCTAGGGCCTTCTCAAAAGTTGAAGGTTCATCACAACCATCAACTCTAAAACGTTTGCCACCCTGTGAACTTTCTTGAGAGGAACTTTTCCTTTTTAAGTCCATTGTAAAACTAAAATGATATCTTCAAACGCAATTTTAAATGTAAATTACGATATTATCTGACATTGAAACAAATGATACATGAAAAATAATGTGAACAAAACATCTGAATATAAAATTTAATGATTAAATTGAATAAAATTTATTGCAATAATAAAATATAAGTCTATTAAATAACTTTGGTATGCTGTCCCTGAGCAACAAGTTCACCTTTACTATTAAGAATGTCACAATTAAGAAATGCAATGCGTCTACCAGCCCTTACTACAGAAGCAGTAATTTTAAGAGTGTCACCAGCTAATGCTGGCTTCAAATATGAAATAGACATATTAAGTGAGACGCCTCGCACATCTTTAGCGTTCTCCAAAGCTAGAGTAGTGATTTGGTCAACTAAGGTTGCGGTCATGCCACCATGCATGGTATTATGTCTGTTAAGATAATTCTCCTTCACACAAACAGAACAAACGATTGTATTTGATGTTGCATCAATTGGATTTATCATTATGTTTGATACAAAAGGAGACGTTTTAAGATTACGAACTAGTGTTGTAAGTTTATTCATTGCTAATCTAAATATAATGGAAAATTTAATGAAATGCTATAATCATTAATTAAAATACTTATATATTTAAAAATAATTATGCATAATAAATCCCATTCTCTAATAAAAGTACACGTTAACAGCTTACACTTGTACTTCATGTACATTGGTAATGCCGCAGTCTTGTAATTTACACATATATATATAAATAACAAATTTCAGAATATGTAGAAGATAGATTGCTATTTGCTCTACAAAGGAAAAATCCAACGTTGAAATGGTACAACATACATTTCTAACAATGAGATTTACATTTTTCTAATTGGAAATAAATGTTTTTTCAGAAATAAATTCAATAACAAATACAATTATCAGCTTTCGAAAATCCTAAATGCAGATAAAATTCGCTAAATATTTTCAACAGATAGGTTACTCAGGTACTTGATCCCAACTACTGATTTTTGTGGCAGTTGAAGGCTACTATACAAGAGGAGTGTGGCCGCAGTGCAAATATGAATAAGGTGAGCACAAAGTCATATAAATAAATTATAATGTACTTTGAATATTTAGGAATGGAGATGCCATTGGCGGATACGGCGCTGTCGGAACAGGTCTTCTTATCGTTTAATCGACATCAACATACGGCACTATGTTGTAATATTCGGCATTTAGCAAATTTTTCTGGTCCGTTAGCCTAGTAAATAGTTTTACATGTTTTAGTGCAGCAATGTCTACATTTAAAACAGTTTTTACATTATTTCTACCTATAATTTTTATGCACAAACGAGATAACCGAAATTAAAATAGTAAGCGAATAATTTTATTCAATGGATGATAAAAGCCATTGATATACGGAGTACTATTAGAACTTTGTCTTTATCCTGATAGTGATGTCACGATTTAAGTTTTTACAATATTTTTTTCTTTTTGGTGGTCACTGATGTTTGCTTTATTGATTATACTGTTTTTTGCAGTTTGACATTGAAAATAACTGATATTATTTTTGTGGACGACGAAGCCGCCGCATACGGTTATCAGCTAGTTAGGTTACATTGGTGACAGATCGTGGACAAAGTTTTCCGGAGAAAATTATAGAACGAAAAGAGTAAAATGTTTCCAAAAGCCATGAAAATCTTGAACAATTTAATATTATGTGATAGAAAATTCTTTATACGCAAAGTGAATTAAAAGCAACTTAATAAATGACAAAAATTTACCAATCAATACCACACATACATTGTGTTTCAAAACAATCGGAGGACCACAAGCGACATATTGACCCGAGTTCACAGCAAGTTCATCAAAACATCAAACCATTATTGCTTTCAGGACAAAGACGTATAGTGCTGTCGTTGCCAAATGCTGGGGAAATAATAGATCGTGTCAAAACAACAGTAAGGAGCGTAGATCTAGAAATGGAATTGACGGAGACTACCTAGGGTTATAGCAATCTTTTGAACTAATTGACAAAGTAGAATCCTGCAAATAGTCTATGATTCAAACATACAACGACTTGCAGTGTTTTAACTTCAAAGAAGATCGATGTTGGCTTCGGGATTACATCCAACGAAAAATGGAGCAAAACGATTTGCTGAGTATAGTCCATTGTACTATGTCATCCATATTTGTTAATTACAATCTTGCACCGCTACGTCATGTGCAGTTGAAAGAAGCATTTCTTTTCTGAAGAAAATGTTGTTGGAACTGTCAACATGAAAGCTTGGGAAAATACTTTTTATTCCATTTTAACCACTGTGCTGATAAATAGTGATACAAAAAATTGATTTCCTTAATCTCTAGTTTTAACGCTAAAGTCAAAATTGAAGAATCGCTAGGTCAAAAATCGGAAATTTCGGGTCAAAATTGTGCGGTAACTATAAACTAAGAAACGAAGCTTCAAGCTTATTGGTTATATTTACCATCGTTAAGTGTGATCGTATCGCATATAATTTTATTAAAGCAGATGTACTGTATATTAGAACAAACCTGGCAAGATTTCTAAAATGACTTTCATTGGAAAGATAGTGGTTATAATGACTATGTATATCAAACAATGTTTTATTTAAGAAATTATGTTCAAAATTGAACGGTCAAACGTTCAAATTGAAAAATATTTTAACATATAGAGTTTTATGACACATCCCTTTGATTCAATTTATCAATGAGAAACCTTCACACCAAAATTAATCAATAGTCCTTATGACATATGAGGAAAAATTAAAAGAAAATATCAGCATTGTAGGCAAACACTTCAGTGAGGAAATAGAAATATCGATTACGCGTGTGACAATTTCATACTAAAGGCAATCTTTTTTCTTTTCCTCGACTGCTATTTATACTCCCCTATTTCACATACTGATAAAGTAATAAACAGGGTGGATTATTGTTAACCTAAAAACTTAGAGAACATTACATTTAAAGTTACATAACACAAATAAAATTAGAATAATTTGGATGAGCTATTAATTACTGTTCAAATAAGCCAAACCATATTTAAATGCATTCTACTTTACAATGACAAATCAGCATTGACTAGCTAGCTTTTTAAGCCTGGCATTTTGGAGTAAAACTTAGGGATTTAACAAGTTGATTATTGATTGAAGCCCCACTTTGTAGAAGATAGGTACGAATTTGATAGACATAATGGCAAGTTTTCGTCAACACTTCCTTTTGATGTCTTGCACCTTCTGATGTGTGACAATAAAGTTTTTTAGGGTTAGCATCAGTGGGGCATAATGAGCAGTACATTATGTCATCTTTAACAATAAATATTTTTTGGGAATTTTTCGATTTCATAATTAATTGCGGAGTTATGTCAAAAAGTGTGAACATTACCTTCAAATCACATGGCTATAAACCATTATGGATCAATAACATGGAAAATATGACCTTCTCAAGCCTACAGAAGCTCCCATAATTATCTTAAATGCTTTTGAAATATACTTGATTTCGAATGTAAAAATTATTCTCATTGGTTCCCAAGCGGGTAGCGCATTGTGAAGTGGAATTAAGGAAAAGAAATATGTACATTTGAATTTTATTATCTCATTATTCAGTGCCAATTTCAGCTAGCAACTCATATTCAGCTTTTTATAGAAAACAATATGCTATTAGAAAAATGTCTTTGAAAAAAACAGTATTTTGCATTGCTGCATTGTTTTTTTATTTTACAATTGCTTCCAAAAAATGTTTCATGAGCACAGTGATTTTAATTCAAATAACACTGAAGATGTGTTGTACCTTGTTCTTATTACCTACAGTCATGTTGGTAAGAGCTGGAGAACAGTAATCAAAAGCGGATAAAATGGCCCTACGGAATTAAGGTTATCTTTAGAGCAAGCACTGGCTAACGGCCTTAGAATGGTGAGTCCGATTGTCGTCTTTTTCCAGATTCTGTTCACGTTTCTGAGTATGTAATGAAACAATTGTATTTTATATTTTGCAAAAAAGTAAAATTGCAATCATCATGTGATATTTAATTGAATTACACTGCACATTTATGCGTATTGTAACATCGGTAGTTGTTGGTTGTTATTTATCAGCCAGTCTAGTGTTTGTAAATGTGTTAATAGCTATATTGTATATAAGGTGATACTTTTTATTGTAAATAGAACAAGTTACTTGTCACTAAGAAAAATTAACAATGTTTCTTGCTTACCTGGAATTCGTTAGAATCAGAGTTGCTCTAGTTCATCTAAGCGACCTTCTGCCTTGACATTAAGTTCTATGATACAGTTCACTCTATAGTCAACCATGTGATTCTACAGTATAAGGAAAGGAATGCTATTTTCGAGCAAAAAACTTACACTAATTGAAATGAAACAAGTTGAAAAACATTTAAAATGAACATTCAGAAACGGCAAGTAATAATTTTCAGTCTGAGAAGATTTCTAGCCAAACATTTTTGTAATGTATTGCATTGGCAACATTATTGTAAGTCGAATTGCATGCAAATAAAGTATCACATTTCAGCCTTCTATTTACAAAAGGATAGTTACCTCCATCTTCAAAAGTTTCTTTACAAATGAATATAACCGATAGACATTTAATAAGTATATATTTTGTTACTGTATTGAATGTAAGCTTTCTAATTTGTAACTGTTTAAACTATGTTTAAATAAAGTCTTTCTCTCAATGGTTGCGAGGAGCATTAGCGATTGCGAAACACTATATTCTATCAAATTCAAAAATACAAATATAATCACACAAATTTAAGATTAAATATGTCCATTTTTCAATCTATAGGTTTTAAAGTAGCATACTTCTAACTAGAAAATATTTATAATGAAAAGTAATTAGCATTAAACAGGAAAATTAAAAATCGAGGTTGAATTTAATGCTAATATTTATATTCTCCGCATTTGTCGGAATTGTGAAGCAATTACAATTTACACATAGGTTCTTCAAAAAAATTCAAAAATTGCAAGATCTAAAAACCAGTGGTAATTTACAGGGTATGACGTAACCAAAAGAATGAATACAAAAAATACGATAGTAACCAGCATTCGATATTTCTTGCAAATCCGCAATAAAAATTATTATATCTCCTTTGTTTGTTTTCTTCCAATGTCAAAGCAACTTCATATTCAACTGCAAATGCATGGCTGAAATTTTTTCCAAAAATTAATATTGAAACTTTTGCAATTTAAATATCTAGATCTAGAGTATGTTAATATTTGAAAAGAATTAATTAATAAACCAAACATATGTTTTACATTTTGATGCTAATAGATTAGAATTTTACATCATGCCAATGTTAAATCATAATGTGAGAAAGTGAACATAAATTTCAGCTAAAGTTCCAGCTGAAAATATTATTAGGTAACACTTAGAATGCAGTCAAACAAAGCTTTTTTTGAAAAATCAATGCCTCTAACAAAATTTGCGAATCAAGTCAGTTTTTTTAATTGAGTTCTAAGTTTTCTGATTGAGTTTTGCAAATTCATTTGAGTTTGAATTTTTGGCATTCTTAGTAATTAAAAATCCTCAGTCAAATTCAATTTAGCCCAATTCAAGTTCAAGTTTATATGTTTAAAACCTTAGTTTTTGCATTTCTTCCTGGACTATTTTGAGTTTCATTGAGAAAATTTAACAATAATTTTGGTTGCAAAATATGATTTACTTAGAACATTCTCTCAAAACAAGCATTGTAAATCAACTTAAAAATTTTGTTTCTATAACAACTTCAAATATATCCTGCTTTGTTGTAAGAAGTTGGAATTGTGTTTATATTTAAAAAAGTTCAAGTTTGGACTGAGTAACTCATGTTTGAGTGAAGAATCATGTCTGAATAAGGGCTTTACTATTCTCAGAATATCAAAAACTCAAACTCAAAAGAGTTCTCACAATCTGATTTGTAAAACTACTAAGTGAAATCATTAATATCAATCTCAATAAACTATTAAAAATTCATATGGACCATTGGTGAGGCTGGAGGGGGCCATTCTAACTTAAAATTTTCTTCAAGAAAATATGCATGCCCAACTTTGAAATGCAAAAACTTCAATTCAGATGAGGGTTTTCAAGTTATGTTGAAAGACTAGTTTTAAGAATATCTTTGTCATTATTAAGTAAAATAAAATACATGGGGCAAACAAAGAGTATACATCTACAATTGTTGTTGAAATGTTATAGTACT
Organism: Hofstenia miamia; assembly: GCA_900660155.1. Taxonomy (NCBI): domain Eukaryota; kingdom Metazoa; phylum Xenacoelomorpha; order Acoela; family Hofsteniidae; genus Hofstenia; species Hofstenia miamia. The sequence continues at coordinate 1,171,558 of CABFPE010000026.1, forward strand.
TAGACAACAGATCTGCTCTTCACTAATTTCCACATAAACAGTTTTTTTCAATTAGATCTTATAGTTAATCAAACATCTAGTTAGAGAAACATCTAGTCATTGAAATATTTGGTTTGTAAAATATTAAATTAGTGAAACTTCCATAGAATTTAATTAATGGTTAGTTTGATAAATACTGAATTTATTACTGTGAAAAAATTATTATTTTCTTTTAACTAAATTCCTTGAGACCTGGCTAGCCAATCTTTTTTCTGATTAATTTTTCCCTTAGCTATTAAATTATTTCATCAACATTTATTGTAAGTGATAAGAACATAAGAGTGCATATGGGGAGTGTTCTATAAAGTGATCAAAATCCTTTCTGAGAGTAAACTCATAGACTAAAAGCTTTATGAGCTGGATACTGCTAGTTGTATGACCTAAGCAGATTACATTTAAGGCAAGATCCAGAGTCTAGCATGTTAATCTGTGAGGAATGCAACATTATAATTCAAAATTTTTCTGTAATGGGGATTTTGAGTACTATATATAAGTTTGTATTGTAAGCTTGAGAACTGCTCAGCAAGTCTATCCAATTGGAACTCTCATTTTGGTATTCTCTAAAATGGCCCGCCAACAGTACCATAGATTCAGATACCCAATTTAAATGTCATTATTTCCATTTGGTGTCAAATTTCGTTTCGATGTAGTGCAGTTTGATCAAATGATTCCACGTGAAAAGAACCTACTCAAATTCTTTGGTATTCTTAAATTATGAAATGTGTAGTTGTAGGAATTCATTGAAGCATTTAAAATTTTATTTGCATTTTGAGTTCTAATTAATGATATGTGTAATATAAATTATGAAAGTACCTAAAATCTTTAATCAAAGTTATGCTAAGTGTATTTTTCGTTAATCAGGTATGTATCTCCAACTTCACATTGTTGACAACGAAAATAGTATCTTTAAATTAATATACAAGGCCAAAAACAGCTTTGAGATAGTTTTCGAAGCTAGCAGTACCTTAAATCTAAATTAAATATATCGAAAGGTCAACTGAAATATTATTGAAACATTGTTATTACCACTGTTGATTACGTTCGAATTTACTAAGTGGCATTAACTTCATAATCTTAGCAACTTTGCATGCAATATTGTTTAGATTTAGAATATGTGGTTTTATTTAAAGCTTAATGTTTATAGATACATACAAATTACATTTACCCTAGAAATTCTACTGTTCCTTTTTATCAAATTTTCAACAGCATTTACAATCTCCCTATAAAATAGGTTTTATTTTTGTGAAGTCAATGTATTTTTATAATTGCAAAATTTGAAAATTCGAAATATTTAAATCATTTTTACAATTAATTGTAGTTTTGCTACAAAGCAGAACTTTTCTTTCCACTAATGACAATGTTAAATAATAAGGCTACGTAAATTTCATGTAAAATTCGTAATCACAAAGACTTTTTGGCAGTTGCTACCAATGATGTCAGCAAAAATATGTGACCTTGTGATGAGGCTGAGATTAATGTTGATAGATTAAAGATTTCTGCAGGGACGGCTCTTAACGAATTATATAAATCATATTGATTAACAATATGAACAACTTTCGATGCCGAAAAGGGATCTGTTAACATTCTTATGCATACTGTAGCATATGCAATTAGATTAACCCGTGATTGAAGAATATCTAGTTCACTGATGGAGATTTTCGAACCATATTTCTGAAACCAATGTAATAATTCACCACAAAACAATTGTTGTTACACCAATTTTGAGCATCTTTACCACTATTAGATAAATAGCTAATGATTAACCAGTTTTGTATATCTACCAACATTGTTTTAATTTGTCAAACATATACTGCATATTTACAGACGTGTTGAATATTTGTTACACAAGTGATTTCTGGTAAAAAAAATGTATATTGCATGGATCGTCATAGCTGCCTCCTAATTTTTTTCAAATTATGACATATCCAATCATTTTATATTTTGAAAATCAGCTTGGAGTATGCTCCAAAAAATTTTTCCTTTGATTACTTCAAATAAGGATATTTTGTTGAATGACATTGCTCAAATGGTTATGATACCAAAAAAGTTTGCATTGCAAATACGGCAAACCAGGATTTATATTCATTAAGTGCTCAAAATGCAAAGCATAAATATTGGCCTACTATATGTATTTAAGAGTCAAGCAAATTTATTGCTAAAATAAACAAAACAAACAAACAAATTCTACAAACTAATATACATGTATATTTACAAATTTAATAATATGCACACTTACTTAAAGGGCGTAAATTTCAAATGTTAAATGAAATCTGTCCATGCGCTTAATTTGTTTGATATTCCTAATAGTGATTGTTTGGATAACAAAATTTTTTTAATTTTTCTTCTAAAATGTTTATAATTTTGTTCCTTTTTTATTTCGAGATTTAAGTCATTCCATAATCTAGAAGCTTTAAATGAAAATGAATCTGGACGATTAATACTACTATGCAAATTGTGGTTTCTATCACTGGTTTTGATATAATTGCTTAAAAAGTGT